>JAKSZP010014756.1:0-108082 GCA_022478985.1 Massospora cicadina
TCAGTTTTTTAAGCTTTGAGACTTATACATTGCCGGGTAACAGATAAGACTGAATAAAAAATGTCACTTCAGAGTGTTCTGGCTCTTTGGCCATGAGCATTATGATCTAGTGTCCACCTTTATCTTATCATCAGCAGAATCAGGACCAGCTAATTTAGCAATATGAAACTTTTGGTCTCCAAGTCATCATCAAATACTACAGCAAGCTAATAATCTATCCCAGATGGGGCAATATCTTATATGTATCTCCAACCCATAGTACAAAACTCCAAAAAGACCATTTCTTGTCACCATGCCTTATTATGGAAGTTTTAACAAGATAAAAAAATATGGAAGGCTGCGGGACCTTAACAGGCAGCTTGATGCTAATTTTAGAGTGTTTATCAGGAGGTTGATGACAATCCCAACTTTATTATTCAAATCTTGCAATTTTTGAATAAAACTTATTGACAATTAGACTGTAATATGGTGGCCATAGGATATTAAGCCATGGGCAACTGCGGAGTCACCAATGAATGGATTCAAGGAATGACTCAACTCAGAGAAGAAGTTAAATATAACCATGTCATCCTGAGGGACATCACTTGACAGTTTGATGCAGTCTAGGAACTTGATCAGTACTTAACGTAAAATGGGGTGACCACACAACGTTTGGGAAGCAACACCAAGACCAATGACCATCTTCTCTCTGAGTTATAACAGATAATAAATCATCAAGCAGTCATGCATCAGGATATTAAATAATTTCATGGTGTATTCCAGGTAATCCAACAAGATATCTGATCTACTTCAGTCAAACAATGAACTTTACTGTCAAGCCCTTGAACTTTATAACATGGAAACTGATCACAAGAATGAATTGGACAAATTGTGCTCTAGTGCTCATGTCATGCGGAGATATCTTGCAAAATATGAAATTAAAAAAACACCTATAAGAACAAGAATTAAGCCACTTGGGAATGAAGAATCAAAGGCAAATTGCAGGATGGTAGATGTCAGTGCCTTTAACAAACCATGCTTTCTACTCAACTAGAAACACTTTGGAAAGAGCCCTAAGAGGAGGCTACCTAAGAAAAAATGCATCGTCCTATTAGCTCAATACTCACTTCATTAATTTGCTTTTCCTTCTTCTATGGAGATGCCAGCTACTGAACAAAGTCAAAATTTCTCTAGTAACCCCAGGCCTTGAGTTAGTACTGTGCCAGTGGCAGTCATATTAGGAGGTTTCCATCCAAAATTTCAACGATTTAATCCATTAGTCTCCATAAATTTGACAAGCATGAAAATGTGCAATCATTCTTCAAAAAGTTCAGGGTGACCATGCACGAAGCTGCTGGCTTTTTTAAAGCCTCTGTCATGATTAACTGTTTATATGTCAGAGTAAAGATCTGATCATGCATTACTTACTTGGAGAACATTTGTTCTTTGCTGACATAGAAAGCATGGTACTACAAGAGTTCAGATCTTCAAACACATGCTCGCTCAGAAGGCTGAATTCATGACCACTCATTTAAAATAAACGAACAATTTATGAGTTTTCCAACTGATTCTGCCATGAGGCCCACGTACTTCTGGGTGTCAAAGCCATGGTGAGATTTGACGTCAAGGTCACATTTTTTAAATTTTAAATTTTAAATTTTAAATTGCGGGGAAGGCCGACCATGGGACGTTCACTTCCAAACATGACTCAGGAAAGACAAACTTAGTACCAGGGGAGGCACCCCAGAGAAGCGATGCTATCTCTTATTGCCAGCGGGAACGCCACTTATGGGGAGGGGAGGGGACGTGTAGGGGCCGTAGCCACTATTGAGCACGTGTGGAGGAAGGGGTCTGATTTGATGAACCAGACTGGGAACCAGGAGGAGACCAGCTGTCAGCGACGCGGTGGGAGGTATCCAAACATCCATGCTTGGAAGTGGTCCACCAAATGAGACCGGAATCTGTGGACAGTTTCTGGGAGGGTGGGGGTGGAGCCTGCGATGGCATCTAAGACGATCATGTGGATGGTCCACTTGGCGATTGCAACCACCAGAGCACGGAGGGAGGGTGGAAGAGAGGAGGCCATTGATAGAGCAAACATATCTCTTGACAGACTGAAGGGATGCATTTGATCCTGGCCCAGCAGACGTTGAACTTCGCGCCATATCACTTTAGAGGTGGGGAACTTCTCCAGGCGGTGGAACAGCTTTCCATACTGGCCACACACTACACAGGATGAGTGTAAAGCGTTAGATCGCTCAGCTGTACGATACACCCGCCTCAGGCAGCGCCACACATGGGAGCGGACTTGAGGCTGCAACAGAGGATGGTGTGCGTATTTCCAGATAGTTTTTTTGGGTCTCAGTGGAATAAGGGATGTCCATCATGTCCAGGTAGTCCACCCTGGATAGGACATAGGCCGAATGGGGATCACGCCATCATGGATGGGTAGCCCCTGTACCTCTTGTGTGAACTGAGGAGAGGGGCGGCCTCTTCAGGTTGTATGTCTGCTAATACGAATTCTCCACTCTGTGCTTCACATGGAGAGTAGGATTCGTTTGTAGTGGGTTTTAGTCCCATGAGGACCTGTGGCCGATGTGTGTGATGTGAGGTATTTCATCAGGGAGTGGGGGTTTGATGGATTGTTGAGGCCCAAGGCTCGGGAGAAGTTGGAGCAGGCCGCGCGGGACCAGTGTTGGGATGGGAGTGTAGGAGTGGTGACAGCCGCGATCCAGGTGCCCAGGATCTTGGCAGCATGGGCTTTGAAGTCAAGCAGGCCCATGCCACCTTGATGATGAGGGCCAAACATGACCTCTAGCTGTACTGGTGGAGGGCGGCCTGACCAAAGCCATCCTTGCAGCAAGGCATACAGGGATTTGAAGAAGCTTGGGGAGAAGGGGATGGTGTGGGCTCCGAACCAGACTTTGGATAGGAGCATAGAGTTGGCTAGAACAACCCTGCCAGTGAGGGTAGTAGGGTGGGCTCTGAGAGAGGCGATTCTCTTCATCACGTTGTCCAGTATATGGCACTCCATTACTGCTGACGCGTATCCGCCTGCCTCCATCCACATGCCCAGATGGCGCATCAGTCCTATGGTAGGACGTGGCACAAAGGGGAGCACCAGTGGAGTGGTGTGTGTTGAGTTAGTAAGGCGTGGGCGTGGGCAAGCAGATGGGCTGGGTTGGGAACTAATTGCTGGGGCCCAGCAGTTCTGAAACCGACCAAGGAGGATGATTTCAGTTTTGGAGGTGTTCAGTGTCACGTTGCTTACCCGGGAATATTCCTGGATGAGGGCTTCAAGCGCGCATGCATCTTTATTATTAGACACCCCCACCACGCAGTCATCTGCAAATGCCATCATCTTGACTGGGGTTTGGCCTGGCACATGGACCCCAGTGAGTTGGGCATTCACATTTTGCAGTAGTGGGTCAAGGCTGAAGTTATATAAGAGTGGGCTGAGGGGGTCCCCTTGTCGCAAGCCCCTTTGGGGGCGGAATACTTCCATTAGGAAGCCTGGGCCACGCACTGCCATTGTTGCAGATTCCGTGAACAGCATCACCCAGCTGATGAAGTGGGGTGTAGGCGGAATTGATGGAGGCAGGCCCTTAGGTATTCCCAGTTTACTCTACATAGGCCTTTTGTTGGTCCAAGAATACCAGTGCTCCTGAGGCTGTGGACTGACATGCATTAGCCACAGAGTGCACATTATCCCAAATTGACCTTCTGGGGATGAAACCAAATTGTTCTGAGGAGATGGTGGCAGATGCTACAGTCCCTAAATGGTTAGCCATGATTTTTGTTAAAATTTTGGTGTCTGTGTTTGTTAGAGAAATGGGGCGCCAGTTGGCTAAGTTAAGCTTATCCCCTTTCTTGTAGAGTGTGACAGTAAAGGCCTCATGTCCTCATGGTAGGAGGCGCGTTTCCAACAGGCTTTGGTTAAGTGAGGCGAGCAGCAATGGGGATATATATCTGAAATATTTTTTGTAGAACTCATATGGAATGCCATCTGGGCCTGGGCATTTTTGGTTTGGCGCACCACTAATGGCTGTCCATAATTCGTTTAGAGTAATTAAACTCATTATTTCTGGGTATCAGAAAATGGTGCAGATATGAGCACGGTCGAGAAATTCCACCACTTCAGCCATCTGAATTGGTTCAGCTCAGTATAAGTCAGAGTAATATTTTTGCATTTTGATTGCCACTTCAGCTGGTGTGTCCGCAATGGAATTATCTGATCTTCGCACCTGTGTGCAGGCCACGCTCTGGCGTGGTGTGAAATTTTTTTAGAGAAATATGTGGTGCACTTGTCACCTTTAGTGATGCGTGTGGCCCTGTATTGGACACAAACCTGATGTTTGTGTTGCCTTTTGAGTGCGTTGAGGTGGGCGGCTGCCTCCGCCCAAATCCAGCCCCATGCAGGGCTGTATCTTGTAGCTGGAATGTTGGACTCCAAGTGGGCCAATTCTGCCAGAGCACACGAGATAACTGCCGATGTAGCTCATGAGCGTGTGGAGGAGAGATGGCGATAGTGGCGGATGGCGTCCTCTTTGAAAATTGCCCATGTGGAAATGGGGTCCGCGCAAAACGGTGCAACAAACAATTTTGCCAAAGTTGCCTCTTCCACCCACGTGGAAAATCCTGGTGATGCGAGCTTGGGGGGGCAGATTTTGCACCAATGTGGGGCCTTAGCAACTGTGACCGGTAGGTGGTAGGTTATCAAGACCAGTTGGTGGTCAGAGAATTCCATTTTTGTTGTTTCAAAGTGGGAGATGTGGGGTTGAAATTTCGCCAGCGTTAGAATAAGGTTGATGCGGGTCATGGACCTTAATTGGCCGTTGTGGACGTGGGGACACATCATGTTTTTGAGCAGTGGGGCATGTCACAGCAGCGCATCCATTAACCCATGGGTGGCCTTTAGAACGCATAGTTCTACATGACCCTGTGGGGCGTGGGGTGAGGGAGGCCACCGGTCCGTTGGTGAGGTTAGCCAACAGTTCATGTCGCCAACTAGGAAAGAATCAGGGGGTAGCGGGAGGGATTTGACCAACAAGAAAAATTCCCGACGCTCATGTGCACTTTTTGGGGCATAGATGTTGATGATTGTGTGCGCTACATCAGCCCATGAGAAGGTGATGATGAGCACTCAGCCATTTAGGAATGTTTCTGAGGATGTGAATTTAAAAATTATTTTTATGAATTAGCACCCCACAGTGCTTCGACCAAAAGGATAGGGATGGGAGGAGCATTGTTTTCTAAGCTTCCTCAGAACCTCGTGGACAGTGGGACTCCTGGATGGCCAGGATATCCACGGGTAAATTGTGTTGTAAAACTCAGTTTCCTAGCCTGGGACGGGGAGGCCTTGAGTCTGGCGATATTCAACGTCCCTAGAGTGAAGGTTTCCCCCATCGCACCTTAGGTGTGAGGGGGTGGGCCCCCAGGCCCACCAGCCTCTTCTAGGTCCCCACAGGCTTTCACAGCAGCGTGGGTGTTAGCAGCAACGCTATCAGAGTTTTTGTTGATTTTTGAAGAAAGAGTCATGTTGGCTTTTGCCTTTGCTTTTTGTTTTCCCAACGTCGGATGAATTTTTTGTGGTGCGGATGAGTTCGGTGCACCGTCGAGCAGGTCAAAAAAATTTTTTCAGTTGGGATAGGTCCCAAGTCAGTTTTGACTGGAGCTTGGGTGCAACAATTGGGTGAGATCAAATCTCCCATTGGATCCTCGGATTGAGTGGCCCACTCAGCATGGGCTTCCCAATCTGATTAGATGATGGATTCCTGAGTTGCTTCTGCCACGAAGGTCTCCATGTCCTCCTGGCATTATGAGTGTGGGATAGCAGTGGTGGCCTTGGCCACTTCCTTGGCCGTGGCCCTATGGGCCTTCTTGGCCTTCTTCCGCTCCTTCGGGGAGATAGGCTTTACCAATAGGTAGCAGCCTTATGCTCCCCATGGGAAAGCCTCCTTGGTGCTTGCGGTTGGTTCGTAGTGCGCCTCTCCGCTGGCCATGGCCGCTGAGGGGTGCTCTTGGAATGTGACACCCTCCTTGATGGGGCATGCATGCGCCTTATGGCCGAACGCATCACAGTGGGTGCAAATGGGGGGTGCGCTGTCCACGGTCACCCAGAACGGGTGGGTGGTATGCCCTGCAATATCAATAAAAGTGGAGTGTGGGATCTGGGTTAGGTCCTTCGCAATCTCCTCAGTTGGGGTAAGAACTGCGATGGCTTTGACGGTGCACAGGTGTGGCATCAGCGTGAAGTGTTGCATTTTGAAAGATTGTATTTCGCCATATACGGCGAGACCATCTTTCAGGTGTTGTTCTAAAATGTCACGTGTTACCATAGTAGGCAAAAAGTCAAACGTGAGGAAAATTTGGTTTGATTTTGTCCATCTGGTGCATTTGGTTTTGACGACCTGTTGCCCTTCGGGGAGGTTGACCACTATGCACACTGCTGCAGCCTCGTCTGCTGCTTTTTTGCTTTCAAAACCTAGGTCCAGCCAACCGCACAACATGGAGTGAGGTGCAACGTATACTGCAGCCAGGAAAACTTTGTGTACATCTTCACAAAATTTTTCCCATAAGGCCATCTTTTGGATATCCAGATACACACGGACTCCAAATTCCACTGACAAAAGTGGCTGGGAGTGTGGCGTGTTGATGTACTGGTTGCATTGTGCTTGCCATGCGAGTATCTCTGGGGAAATTGTGACTGCCGGTTTTTTAAGATTTTTTGTCTATTCCACTAGATTCTCCAGGGCGTTTTTGAACGTTGGAGGCCGTGGGCCTTCCACCTGCTCCTCTTACCTTGCTTGCCCAACTGCTCCCTGACATGGGCGCAGACTAATCTCCTCTGTGAGATTATCAAACTAGATTCAGTCTTGAATTGAATAGGTTGCAATAGTGATTGCAACGAGAAAGAAAAGTCCCTGACCTATATTATATTAGGTCTAAGATTATTATATTAAGCAACAAACAATTGTCAAGGTCACATTTTAAAATGCTTAAGAATTATTCAGAGTTAAAACTTTTCTCTCTCGTTGCAATCACTTTTGCAACAAAATTCAATTCAAGTCTGGAAAGTTTGATAATCTCACTGAGGAGATTAGTTAGCGCCCATGTCAGGGAGCAGTTGGGCAAGTAAGGTCAAGGGCACAGGTGTTGGCCCTGTGACATCTAAAGTTTGCAAACGCCCCGGCGAACCCAGAGGAATAGACAAACTTAGCAAAAAACTGGTGGTAACCATTTCCTAGGAAATTTTAGCTTTGTAAGCGCGATGCAACCAGTACATCAATATGCCACACTTTCAACCAATCTTGTCAGTGGAACATGGAGTACGGGTATTCCTGGATATTAAGCAGACGGCACTTTAGGAAAAGTTTTGTGGGGATGTATACACTCATTTCCTGAACATGGTGTACTTTGCACCTCATTCCATGCCACGCGGTTGGCTGGATCTCGGTTTTGAAAGCAAGGAAGTGGCGGATGAAGCTGCAATGGTGCGCGTTGTAATAGACCTCCCAGATGGGCAGTGGGTCATTGAAACTAAGCGCACCAGATGAACAAAATCAAATTTAAATTTTTGTAACTTTTGACTTTCTGCCCACTACAGTCAAACGCGCCATACTTGAACAAAACCTGAAGGCTGGTCTCTCCATATATGGCGAAATACAATCCTTTGAAATGCAGCGCTTTATGCTGATGCCAAATCTGTGCACCAGCAAAGCAATTGCAGTCCTAACCCCCAGCTGAGGGGATAGCGAAGGATCCAACCCAAATCCCACACACCCCTTTTGTAAACATCGAGGGGCATGCCACCCACCCTTTCAGGGTCTCTGTGGACAGCGCACCTCCCATCTGCGCCTTTTGTGACGCATTTGGCCACAAGGCACACACCTGCCCCTCCAAGGAGGGCATCACATTCCAAAAAATTCCCTCAGATGCAATGTGAGGTGGTGAAGCCCACTATGAACCAACCACCAATATAAAGTCAACCTTCCCGTGGGGAGCGCAGGGCTGCTACTTACTAGTAAAGCCAACATCCCCTCAAGAGTGGAAGAAGGCCAAACAGGCCCACAAGGCAGCGGACAAGGAGGCGGCCAAGACCACTTCCACTATCCCGCCCTCCCAGCTCCAGGAGGACATCAAGACTTTTGCGGTGGAAGCAGCTCATGAATCTTTCAACCAATCAGATTGGGACACATAGGCCATTTGGGCAGCCCAAGCTGAAGTCCCGATGGGCGAGTCAGTTTCACCCAACCAATGCACCCAAGCATTGATTGGAAGTGGATTGGTCTCCAACCTTTCTGCCAACAATTCAAAATCAAGCATTGGTGCACCGCAAATGCACGCACCACAAAAATCTCATCCTGCATTGGGGAAAAAAGCAAAGGCAAAAGCCAACGTGAACCCAAGTGCTAAGGCTACCCATATCACTGACTACGTTGCATCATGTACCCAAGGCGCTGACAAGCGCCATGAATAACAAGAGAAGGCTGAAGGGCTTGGGTGCCCTTCCCCTTTCACCTAAGGTGCGATGGGGGGGAGCCTTTACTTTAGAGACGTTGAACATCGCCAGACTCAAGGCCTCGCCATCCTGGGCTAGGAAACTGAGATTTTACAACAAAATTTACCCGTGGATATCCTGGCCATTCAGGAGTCCCACTGTCCAAGCAGTTCTGAGGAAACATGGAAAACCATGCTCCTCCCTTCCCTCTCCTTCTGGTCTGAGTACTGTGGAATACTAGTTCAAAAGAACAAAAAGTTTAAATTTTTATCATCTTAATCCTTCCTTAGTGGCCACATCCTCATTGTCAATTTTTCATGGCTGACAAAGTGCATGCTATCGTCAACATTTACACTCTGACCTGTGCATGAGAACATCAGGAATTTTTCTCGTCAGTCAATTCTATTCCATTGCCCCCTGACCCTTTCATCATTGGCGACATGAACTTTTGGTTGAACCCATACACTAACCTCTGGCCTTCCTCATCTTCCCTGCCACAGGGACACGTTGAACTATGCGTCCTCAAGGCCACCCTAGAGTTAGTCAATACTCTGCTAAGTCATGCTCCACTTCTCAAAAACATGTCGCGCCCCCACGTCCACAACGGCCAGTTAAGGTCCATGTCCCGCATTGACCTTATCCTCATGCCATTGCAATTTCATACCCAGATTTCCCATTTCACCACGATGAAGATCAATTTCTTTGATCACAGGATGGTTTCAATATCCTTCCGCCTATCCAACTCAGCAGCTCAGGCTCTGAGTTGGTGCAAACTTTGCCCAGCCAAAATTGCATTGCCAAGATTTTACTTGTGGATGAAATCTGTGACCACGGCTCCAGAGTTTATTGCACCATTTTGCGCTAATCCAATTTCCACCTGGTCTGCCTTCAAAGTGGACACAATCCACCAGGCTCACCACCTTTCCTCCTGACGCTCACGATACACCTTGGCAGTCATCTTGCGCGCTCTGGCAAAGTTGGCCCACCTGGAGTCCAACGTCCCAGCCATGGGCTACAGCCCTGCTTGGAGTCGCAAGTGGGCAGAAGTAGCCACCCACCTTAAAGCTCTTGAGTGACAACATAAGCATTGGGTTTGTGTTCAGTACAGAGCTAAACACATCACAGCGGGCAACATGTGTTATGCTTACTTTTTCAAAAATTCTTTGCACTATGCCAGAGCTTGGCCTGTACACAGGTGCAAAGGCCAGACATTTCCCTAGTGGATATGCTGGCCAAAGTGGCAATTGAGATACAAAACTATTACTCCAAATTGTACCGATATGACCCAATTCCACCAGCCAAAATGGCGAATTTTCTTAATAGTGCAAACATCCGCACTATTTCCCGTTTCCTGGAGTTGATGAATTTGATTACTCCAGAAAAACTCTGGTACGCCATCCGTGGTGCACCATATAGGAAATGCCCAGGCCCTGATGGCATTCCTTATGAGTTCTATAAGAAGTATTTCAAGTATTTATCCCCACTGTTGCTTGCCTCTCTAAACAAGTGCCTTTTGGAAATGCGCCTCCTACCAGGAGGGCAAGAGGCCTACATCATTACGCTATTCAAAAAAGGGGATAAGCTTGACTTGGCCAATTGGCGCCCCATTTCTCTAACCAACACTGATACAAGAAATATTTACTAAAATCATGGCTAACCATCTAGGGATTGTTGCCTCTGCTATCATCTCCCCGGAACAATTTGGTTTCATACTCAGAAGGTCGATTTGGGACAACGTGCACACTGTGGCCAACGCCTGTCAGTCCACGGCCTCTGGTGCACTAATATTTTTAGACCAACAGAAGGCCTATGATAGAGTTAACTGGGATTACTTCAGGGCCTGCCTCCACCAATTCCGCCTACCCCTCGCTTCATCAATTGGGTGATGCTGCTGACGGAATCCGCCACAATGGCTGTGCATGGCCCTGGCTTTCTCACGGATGTAGTCCGCCCTCAAAGGAGCCTACGCCAAGGGGTCCCTCTTAGCCCACTCTTATATAAATTCAGCCTTGACCCACTTCTTCAAAATGTGAATACCCACCTTACTGGGGTCCATGTGCAAGGCCGAGCCCCAGTCAAAATGTTGGCATCTGCTGATGACTGCGTGGTTGGGGTGTCTAATAATCATGATGCACGCGCGCTTGAAGCTCTTATCCAGGTTTACTCCAGGGTAAGTAATGCTGCACTCAACGCCTCCAAAACTGAAGTCATTCTCCTTGGTTGGTATCAAGCCCGCTGGGCCTCAGCGCCCTGTTTCCAATCCACCCCCTCTGTTAGCGCACGCGCTTGCTTACCATACCCTGCCCAACCCACACTGCCCCACTTGTGCTCCCCTTTGTGCTGAGCCCCACCATTGGGCTGGTCCGCCATTTGGGGGTGTGGTTGGAGGCAGGCAGGTATGCCTCAATGGTGATGGAAACCCATATTCTGGACAACGTGACAAAACGCATAGCCTCCCTCAGAGCCTGTCCTACTTCCCTTACCGGCAGGGTTGTACTAGCCAACGTTATGATCCTCTCCAAAGTTTGATTTAAAGCCCACGCCATCGCTTTCTCCCCAAGTTTCTTCAAATCACTGTATGCCCTTCTGCAAGGGTGGCTTTGGTCAGGCCGCCCACCGCCAGTGTGACTGGAGGTCATGTTTGGCCCTCGCCATAGTGGTGGCATGGGCCTGCTAAATTTTGAGGCTCATGCTGCCAAGATCCTGGGCACCTGGATCGCTGCCGTTACCAACCCTACAGTTTCAGCCCAACACTGGTCCCGTGCAGCCTACTACAACTTCTCATGTTACCTGGGCCTTGCCACCCTGTCCTACCCACACTCTTTATTGAAATATCTGGCTTCCCATCCTTCAGCCACAGGTCCCCATGGGACTACACCCCACTTCAAATGGATCCTCTTCTCCATGAGGAGCACTGAGTGGAGGATTAGTATTTGTGGGCACACAGCTCATAGGGGGCGCCCCTCTCCTCGGTTCACCCAGGAGGTACAGGGACTACCCATTCTTAATGGTTTGATACCTACGAGGCCCCATACCTTGTCAAAGGTGGACTACCTGGACATGATGGACGTCCCCTATTCCCTTGATATTCAGAAAGCCGTTTGGAACTAAACCACCACCCTCTTCTGCAGCCTCATATCCAATCCCAAGTGTGGCGCTGCTTAAGGTGGGTGTACTGATCTGCCGAACTCTCTAACGCTTTATAAATATCCTGTGTCATGTGTGGCCAGTACAGAATGCTGTTTCACCGCCTGGAAAAGTGCCCTCCATCTAAAGCGATATGGCGTGAGGTACAACGTTTGCTTTGCCAGGATCAGGCACAGACCTTCAGTTTGTCTAGGGATCTGTTTGCTTTATCAATGGCATCCCCTCTTCCACCCTCCCTCCATGCTTTAGTGGTCACAATCGCCATGTGGACTATCCACACGATTGTCTTGGATGCCATCTCAGGCTCCACCCCCACCCTCCAAGAAGCTGTCCGCCGGTTCCAGTCACACTTAGTGGACCACTTTCAAGCGTGGATGTTTGGATACCTCCCACCACATCGCCACCAGTTGGTCTCCTCCTGTTCCTGGTTTGGTTCGTCAACTCTGACCCCTTCCTCCAAACGTGCTCAATTGTGGCGTCTGCACCTATACACGTGCCCCCCTCCCAGTAGTGGCGTTCCCGCTGGCAACAGGAGACAGCATTAGCTTCTCTGGGGTGCCCTCCTATTACATGAGTTTCGTTTTCTTTGATGTCTTATTGGAGGTGTCCGTCCCCTGGTTGGCCTTCCACACAATATAAGAATTATTTATTGTTACACCACTCCTTGCTTCCGGCACTTGTATAGGGTTTAGATACCACATCCATGATTAAATACCTTAAGAAATGCTAAGATATGTTTGGACTGCTTAATGTGGAATTCCAGTCCAACTTCCCCTGCAAGTTAATGAAGGTAATAGAGGGACCATGAAGAAACTTCTTTTCCCAATGGGGGTTGGAAATTGTCTCAACATATCTGAGATAACTTTTGGACATGAAAACTTAATGGGCATTGTGTAGCCTTTTTCCCTAAGAAACGACCTGATGTAAACCTTGTGACCATTTAAGGGGATTAAAGTCAAGGAAAATGTTCTCAGCTTAAAAGGGGAAGCTCTGCTGCCATTCATTATCTAGACTTGCCCCAGAGTCTTGAGGAAGAACTGAGTCATTCTCATATTTAAGGAGCCAATAAAAGCATCCTCATATTGTTAGCCATCACCAGAAGTCACCACACAGCCATTGAATGAGAGGGACAAGAATTTTTCTCACCCTATCTACACCCAAATTGCCAAGCACAATCAATTTGGAGACAACAAGGAATTTCAATCCTTACCTCCTCTAAAAGGAGTTAATGTTGCATTACCAAATGAGACCTTGAACACCAACTTTCTCAACGTAAGAGAGCATATCAAGACCATGATTAACCAAGTCAATACTCTTTCCATTCTTTCAATGAATGGGGGTTACAATCTTTTTCCAATTGTACTCCTAATATTCATATAAGCAAAGTTTGAGTTTGAGCTATTGTTCACAGAGGTACCTCATTAACGTAATATCCGGTCAGTTCACATGACAATTGAAAAAGCTCCCGTGTGGCCCACCATCAACAATATATGACAGCTGGCCCTATGAGTACTACGTTTGATTGGACGTTTAGCGCATTACCCATAGGGTTTCTTTTTTCAGGTTAGTGCCTCTGCTATAGTTCTTTGCAATGATAACTACAAGCTTCTTGTTGATACCAGCTTTCTTGATTTTTATGGCGCTGTTTTTAAACTATGAGGAGAACACTTTTAATATACTAGGTCAAACATATACCTTCATTACTTAAAAAATAATTAGACTTCCCTAAATTGTAGGAATAACTTCATTGATGTAGTTTATAGCAATGGTGTAGCCAATATATGTTATCAGAAAATAGGCCACAGAAGTTTCCCTCAACCCGCCACCATTTCTTGAAATTAAGGGCATCTTTTTAGAAACTTTAAGGACTGTGTATTATACTCTGTAGAACAACATGTGGTTTCACCTGTGTTGTCCTAGATCTGCCTGAAGGATTGTTGGGAGAAATTTACAACCCCTGAAAATGGTTGAGGGATGAACTTCTCGCTCCTCCTGGTATAATCAGGTCTGGTCACTAGGAGATTTGTGTATTTCTTGCCAATCTAATTTAACCCAAAAAATTTGTCAAGAGATAGCAGAAGATTGTGTTTGTACATCTTACTCCACAGGAAAAAATATGGATGTACATGTGTTCAAAAACCTGATAGAGTTTAGCTTATCCAAACCATCTTTACCAAAATTGTGCGTTCATTTATTGTGAACAACTCAATTGAATAACTGAGGGTCAGAAAGATCAAGTGATGGAACTGATACAAAAATGCACTCAAGTATTTGTGACAGATGACTACAACCTGAGATGTTCTGTGAGGATCCAGCATAACGTTTATAGTAAAGATGCAAAACCCATTTGATCACGTCTGATAAGAATAAACATGGCCACTTACAAGGAGATGCAGAAAGAATTGATAATTCTTATGTCAAGGGATGGTTGTTCTTTCGCTCAGACCGTGTTTAAAGTACTTTTAGTTAAGAAATAGATGGCTCTAATAGATTCGTCATTGATTACCAACATCTTGATTATAGAACTAAAAAGAATTCTTATCATTTACCTTAAATAGATGACGCCTTGGACCAACTAGGAGGAGACAAATATTATACAGCTCTAGGCCTCATTAGTGGATACTGGCAAATTGGTCTTTACACCTGAAGCCAGATTTATGCGCAATTATTATCTCTCAAGGATTGATACAACTAACATGAATGCTTAAAGGTTTGTGCAACTCTCTGGCCACCTTCCATCAGAAAATGAATAGTTTCATGTGAGATTTGAAAATAAGTTGCGTTTTGGTTTACCTTGATTATATAAATGTATCATCAAAAAACATTTAAACAACATATAGCGCACCTGAAAGAGAACTTTTAAAGGCTAGCCAAAGATCAATTAAAATTCAAGCCTAGCAATTGCTAGTTCTCCAAGTCCCAAAATGGGTTATCTGGGGCAAATCATTGGCACTTAAGGAATATGCCACAGCCTTAAAAATTTGATGCCATCAACATTATGAGAGAACTTGAAAGTAAGAGAGATATTTAAGTCTTCCTGGAATGGCCAGGTACTACCGCCAATTTATACTAGGTTTTGCACGACTTTCTAAGCCTCTATTACATTGACTTAATAAGGAACCATCTTCCAATGGTCTCAAGAATGCAAAGACTCTTTCACAGGCTATGGAAATCTTTTATTAAATCCCTATCAGAAATACCAACTTTGACCATCCTTCTATGGTGCAATCTGACGCATCTCTCGTGGCTATTGGTGTGGTACTCTCTCAGATAGAGGAAGATGTAGATGAGAATCTGGTAGCCTTCTGCAGTTGTGTCTTAGGCAAGGACGAATGCAGATACACCATAACCAAGTGAGAATGCTTATCCATCATATACACCTATAAACAATTTAAGGCTATATACATTAATAAAGTTCAAAACTGTCACTGACATGCTTCCTTATAATGATTATATAAATTTAAGGAACCCAAAGATTATTTAGCGCAACGGGCATTGAAATTACAGGTCTATGACTATGAAATAGTACTTCGCTTAGGACAAAATCATCAGAATGCTGATGGACTTTTGCAACTGCCTATTGTTACCACTATATTCCCTTTGCAGATCAACTATTCAAAACATTGTAAGCAAAGAACTACGCCAATGAGAAGCCTGTTATTTGCTGTGACTTAGATTGAATAATAAAAAAATTTTAGATTGACAATTGTATAAGATTATGGGAAATGAACAAAGACTATACCCCCACCTGTCACTTAACTGGAAATAATCATTAAAGCTCATTGCACATTGGGACATGGAGGTCTACTTTAGACCTTAAAGATAATTAAAATTGTTTATGGGCATTTCCTTAAGGTTTGATATTTGAAATGTAAGAACAAAAAGCCACAAATGACAAGCGCATCATATCTATAAGCCTACAAATACCTATAGTTTGTTTAATCCTGATTGGTATTGGAATACAATGTCTATCAACATTTTTAAAGACTTCCCAACCGGCATTCTAAAATTTTAAATCCATCATAGTAGCAATCACTAATCTTACTAAGTGGGTCATAGCTTGGGCCATCTTGAATTTTGGAGTATTATCATTAGCAAAAGTATAGTGAAACTGGTAATACATCAGCATGGTTTTCTGCAAGTCATCCTAATGGACAATGCCACAAATTTCGCATATTAAATCCTTCCCAAGATGAATGATCTAATGGAAATTCGCGTAGTTCTTACCATCCCTTATCATCCAGAGACTAAAGAGATGGTGGAACGTGCCAACAGTACCTCAGTACAAGCTCTTCAACAATTTTCCAGAAAATTTTTCATCTTAATGGACCATATATGTGTACTCAACTATTTTTTCTTACAATATCAGTTACCACAGTGGTATGACATATTACCCTTATAGATTTTATTGATGACAACCTGCATTACTGCTTTTAGTACATACAATTAATACTCATGAGGATGGGAGTTAGCTATCCAAATACTTTGACCAACTGGAGAAATCCTAATCAAGATTTTGAACAAAGCTTATGATGAAGTACTGACTATAAAATAAGCAAAAATAGAAGGATGAAGTGCATATATTACAGTGTCAAGTTTTGCTTTTGGCCATCAAGTCGATAGTGCAATATTTTTAGATTTGATAGGATGCATAAGTTAACTACTCATGGAAAGGACCTTAATTTGTACTTGAGTGGTTCGCTACTGAAGCTTACACTATTGAAATCTTGATCAATGGAAGAATAATTAATCACGTTCATGCCAAATCTTAACAACCTTATCAAAAACTGGATGATCTTCCCATCAAAGATCAAGTGGTAAATCAAGTCAAAGGGGGTTAATGTTGGTTAATTAATGACTTATTTCCAAATTTAAAAATCAAAGACATAATACAAATCCATTATATCCTGTCAGAACTCAAACAGCGGAAAAAGACAAACCAAATAGATTAAAACTGAATCTCCTCTGCATACCAATAATACACTTCTTGACCCCAATTTAACAGCGGCATAATCCCCTACATTATTTAACAAAAAGAGAAAAAAATCTGGATGCAACTAAAACCAAGGTGAAAAAGAAGCCACCCTATCAAATCTAGAAGACTACCATGACTTAAAGGAAAACGTCTCATCACGCGCTTCTTCCTGCTGTTCAAGGAGATCACATTTGTCAGCCCAAAGAGGAAAGTCTAGTGCAACAAACCCCTATCACCCTATAAATATCCCAGCCAAAAGATAAATCGTTTATAAATTTTTTCTTATATAGTTTATAAAAAGCTTTCTATTTATAAGATTGTATTAAGATTATTCAGCAAGCTTGGTCAACCCAGTGATTTTTTCCTCTTAGTGTATTTTTACAAAAGATAATCACGTCTGACTCTGAGAAGCTTCAAAGACTGTTCCTTTGCCTGACCCAGCTATATACAGTGCTTATAGAAAACTAGTGCTCATTGTCAGATCTACCAAGTTGCCATTAAAAATTGAGGACATAAAAAGAATATGAAAAATAATACAGAATAAGAAATTTCAAAATACCAGGGTTAGAAGCTTTACTCATTAGATCAGAACGCTCTATTTATAGTCAGCTTCCATGTCCCAGCCACCCTTAAATTCATGGCTGAGTACAGAGGTGATTTGCCTCATGTAGACCAAAGTGAGTATTGGTTAAAAATTTCCAATCTTGTCCAAATTTTACAACAACTGCTTAATGGTATTTTTGTGCCTTAAGGACGTTCTAGTCAGGTCAGAGCATCAGCTGTTTCCTCAACCATGAGAAAACTATATATAACTCCTAGTTTAACTGCCACCAAAGTGGGAACCAGAAAAGACTATAATCTTCACAACTTCATCCAACTGGCCATTTATCACATTATAAAAAATTCAAGACTACACAACCAAGAAGTACTGTGGCAATTGGACCTGATACAATCCCTTCATTCATCTAACTATGAATTTTATCCATCTTTCTCTTCCTTCGTCCATGGGATTAAAACTCTATTTTTAGAAATTGGCACTTAATTGATGAAGAGTAACTTCATATGACCTTATCTGAAAAAAGAAGACTTTGCGTACTTACAGAATCAACTCACAACCCAAGTGGATGCATCCATTATTAAAGCTTACCTTCATGTCAGACAGGCTATTGTATCACTATTATTTTGTATTTCCAGACCAAATAAACAATGTGGACAATGTTTTTCATGAATCAAGGAAGCATTAGAACAAGCCTGTCCCAAAGCGCAAGGTCCTGCTGGTCTCAAATGGCCCCCTGGTATCAAGGTCCTCCCAGACCATGAAGACCCACTGGGATCCATGGGCCTCAAGGTGATAGCAGACCTTTGGGGCCAGGATTAACTGGCACCAAACTTCTAGGGGATGTTGGCTCCCCTGGACCACCGGGGCCACCTGGAAACGTCAGCCCTCCTGGGCCACCTGGGCTTGGAAGGACCCCCCAGATGTCAAGGGGAAGCTGGGCCTCCTGGATCCTTAGGCCTCCCAAACCAACTGGAACCAAACCTAAAGATGATGCTTCTCAAACTCAAGTTTTAATATTCAGGATCAGGTCACTTAATTAATATACCAGGTTGCAGATGTCACTCTTGGCTGTGGTTTGGATCTCAAGCTCTGACCTCTCAACCCCAATTATACCATTGAAGCTTTTGACAACTGACTATGAACTACAGTAAAATTCTTCTGGCTGTATGGTGTTTGCTTAGACTGAATTATTGACCAGCTATATACCTTACCAATCCAGTTGAGGCCATTATGTCAGAACAGATCACCATTAAGACCATCGTGGAAGCTCAGAAGCTAGAATTGAAAAAGCTCAAGGAGCAAATCACACAAAAGGCTACCACTAACTCATTAATGACTCAATATAAAGATCTACAAAACATTGAGAAAATTTATGAGAGCTCAACTTGATCATATGTGACCCACCAAATATAATGATATCAAGTCTCAATTTCAGTTTCTCTTGCACCAACTATGATTAAAGTTTTATCTACACCTGTTTCTACTAACCTCTAAAATTTATTTAAAAAAAGTACATCCCAGTATAGAAAGTCTCTCTTCATTTCTATGTCTACAAAAGCGCCATAAAATAAGAAAACAACCAACAAAAAGATAATAATCTACCTACCTACTTGAGTCAAATCACCCAGGAAATCATGGTACCTCCTCTGAAGAGTAGTAAAAACTGGAGCCAAGTCAAGCTCACCTTATTAAAGGAGTTTGGAAGCGATCAGACTATTTCCTTGCAGAGGCAGGCCTTCATAAGTATTCACATCAAATCGGGAGTCACAACTTAGCTCGCAAATTGATTCTACTATGAGGCACATACCTTAATTGCCTATAATTATATTTCTCGAGATGTCGACATTACTGCTTCCATCTTCACCTTGGCGTCATTCCCTGACTTGCATTATATTGGTGTTGTTAAGATACACTTCACAAGCATCCTGAACATCAAAGATGATCTTGTAAAAATCCCTCGCCAGTATACTCCAGAAGGCCTCCAAACCCAGATTCTCTCATAATTGAAGCCCCAGCTCAATGCTTTGAATAGAAGGGTGCTAACAAGAAGAATATACAAAGCACATAATTTAAATGATGTTGTCATACTTATAAAAGAATGTTACAAGAGAATCAATGATGAGGAGGATAAAGCCCCGTCAACATGAAGGGAGAGGCTTTTCATGTTGAAAAACACCCTAAACCTCAACAATCTACTTATAGGGTCACTATTTCTTATGCCTCTTCTACTAGCTTTACAATGATACATCTAACAAAAAATAAAGGCAGTAATTTGGATTAACCTTGCTTTTCTGTGTCACCCAAATTTCTTTTGTTACTTTATAGCCGCACTTTGAAGACTCATTCAACAAAGTGGAAGTTTATGTGTAAAAATTTCTAGTCACACCATTGTTGACACCAGGAATGAAGTAATTCTAGTATCTTAACAAACAGGTCATTTAAAAAAGTTGTAACTGACCTCTAACATAATTATGAGTATGGAACTGCGGGCCCTCATTGCACTAGGTCACACAGTGCTTAGTTGAACTTACCCATGTGTTTTGGGAAGCTTGCTATAAATGCCCCTGCTGTTTTCTTTGAAATTAGAGCTATGGCTTATTATTAAGGATGTAATTTCTGAATGAGCACTCTGGATTATTACCTATATGATTCCAATTATCTATACTTGGGCATTAGGTACCTTTTTTTCAGAAGCTTGTAACCAAGAAGGGCGGTCCCTATAAAAGAATCCGCATTATGAAAGATGACTAAACTCCATACCAAATTGAGTATCATGTAATTGGTTCTTGAGTAAAGATGCCTCCTCAATTCGATGAAGTTTAAGAAATAATGCCGTTATATTCTCCACTTTCTAATTGTAGTCCCAGCTCAGGAGCAAATTATAGGTAATACTCACATCCAAGTACATTTTCCCCATTCATATACTAGAAGTGCACAGGGTAGATAATCCATCCATCAAGAAGATATTACCCTGCACAGACATTCTATATCCATCTTAATCAGGGATCATCTCAGTTTTTCTAGTTAATCTGAATTCAACCTCTCACGTCACAGGAAAAAAGGACCCTATAGCTATGTTTGCCTGTTGACAAATTACATAGGGTACATAAATTTAGTACTCTTTAGGACTCCAGACTTGGGGTCCTCCTACTATAGCCACCATAAAACATAATATTGGCTTAGACCTTACTAAAACTCAATGAGAGGCCGCTGAGAAACTCTTAGACAAATATTATGATAATTTCTCTTCCAGGCCTTACAATTTTGGAAAAATGACTGGATTAACTCATCGTGTAGATGAATGAAAATGCCTTGCAAATATGGACTAAGCCTTATCAGAATCCAAAATGGAAAAAGCCCAAGTAACCACAAAATTAGAACACCTTTTGGAGGGCAGTTCTATTAAAACCTTCACAAAGCCCTTGATCTTCACCTCTGCTGTTAGTGAAAAAGAAAAATGGAACCCATTTCATGGTGATAAAATGATCACAAAATTAATTTAATCATTAAAAAGGGCAGCTAGACCTCACCTAGGATTGACAATTCCCTTTGAATGCTGGTTGGCTTGCATTTATTATCTGCTATGGATCTAGAAAGTGGGTACTTCAAAAAAACCTTGCCAAAAAGGACTGAGAGATGTGGGCTCTTTTTCTTTAAGAGGGCTTGTGTAAGTCAACCTGAATGCCTCAGGGGATGTGCAACACCCCTGCTATGTTCCATAGAGCAATGGATGGCATCCTAAGGGACCTGAAATTTTCTTGTGTCCTGGTGTATTTAGAAGATGATAACATCATTTCCAAAAGATTTGTCTCCCATCTCGACCACTTACACCAGATATCTGACCAATTACAATCAGCATTCTTAAAATTGAAAACTCAAAGTGCACATGTTTTTGGCTGAATTGGAGTTTTTAGGGCATAAGGCAACCAACAAGGGTATCTATCACTATCAAATAAATTTATAGCCATACACAAGATGTTCCCACTAAGGAGTCTAAGGGACATCCAGGGTTTTTGGGATGGTGGATTATTACCACCAATTTATCCCCCATTTTGATGAACTTGCGCAGCCCCTGATCTACCTATTACAGAAAAACGTGCATTCCCATTGGAAGTTATCAGAACAAAATCCTTTGATGCCTTATGACATGCTGTAAAAATTTATAAGTCTAGGTATTATCTGCCAATAACCCTATAAACTTATTACTTGCACAGGTTCGGTTCTTATTCAATTTGTTTGCTTTGTATAGTATTTGATATTTTCAGTTGATAATAATATGAAGACTAGTATCCATAGTTGAATAAAATTCTTAGATCTCAGCCCAAAGCACAGCCAGTATTTCCACCCAAAATGCTTAAGATGTCTTGATATATGGATTCATTCCCTTGTACTGTCCAACCTGATCTTCTCTGAGATTCCCTGGTGACAGTTTCTCCAGTTTGACATACATTCATCAGCAATCCCTATTGTTTCTCCTTCTTCTCTAGATCCCAACTCAGATCTTTACTATTTTCCTTAAAGAGTCTCCCAGTTATCGCATACAGCAATAATATACTTGAGAAGAATAGAACAATTGAAAGCTGATAAAGTTTACTACTTAAACTATATACTGGATGAAACCTACAAAACTGTATATCTATATAACTCTTGTTTTTTGTTATAAGTAAATTCTAGGGAATTTATAATGAGGAATCAGTTGTCTAACTGTCAGTTGACACCTCTTCGATGAAACAGTGTCCATTGCCATTGAATCACCCATCCTCATCTCAGCAGCAATGGTCTTCCCCATCCTGGCTAGGATTCCATCATTGGACATCCTTGAGACCTAAATAGAAAGAGTCAGAAAACGTGTTCATAACGTTTTCCTCTCAATCCAAGTGAACCAACCATATTTGGTTAGCGACCTACTTAGGTAATAGGACTTGTTACCCATTAAGGCAGGTCCTGAACCAACTGATTGATTTTCTAGTTGCAGGCAGCATCACTCGCCTTGCAACTTACTACTTATATTCCCAATCAGTCATTAATAAAACCTGACTGATCCTAATCAGTACACCTGATAGTTAATCACTATCAGATGCCCCTATTTCGTTGGCAACTCCACCTGAAGAGATCTTAAGCATTTTTACAGATCGATCCCCAATGGATACAACCAAGCGAATATTTTAAAATCCCCCAAACTTAGTTACTCCAAAATCAGAGTCAACCAATTTCCAATTCACCTCGCATTAGGGAATTATCCCCTAGCGATTCTAGGTAATCTAGCAGGCTGGGAATATGGGAAATAATCCCAACACATCCCCCCTCTTGCCTAGATTTCCAGCGAGAAAAGGACTGGGGCATAAGAACACCACTTCAGACACTCGTTAAATCTTTCATTGACTCAATTGGTTTACAATCACCAATACTCAACGATGCTCAGGAAAACCTTCAGCATGCGGCTCTTTTCCTCTTCCTCCTCGCTACCACCTACTCAGAGCGCGGTCCCCATGATCTACTGTCATGCCAGGCTGATCGATTTACTCATGACAATATTAGTCCTGAGATCCAGTTTCCCCCCTGTCAGGGTATATGACCCACTGTCATATTTAAGATTCTTGGTCCGGCGTAATCAATTTCCTGATTTTCTCCTCATCCTAGACAGGAGACACTTGCCATTGATGTTCATTTTGCAGCTCAATTAATAATTCCTATTTATGTTCGCCCTTGTTATTTTCTTCTCATAACCTCTTGCTCCTCTCATTCTTAATTCTTCGCTTGGAGAGTTTATCCCATTAATTTTGAGATTATTTATCTGAATCTGGAGCTTAATGGATTGTAGAGTGCATAATGTTGACTTCCATATAAGTCTGACATCCCCCTCTCATCCAGATCATATGTCAAATTCTGAGTTGCGGTACCCATAGCTCAAACAGTTTGTCTGATCAAGATCTTTGCTCTCTCAACAATTGAGTCAGGATGCATGACGAAACCTCTTCTATGGTCCTTCCAGGACTCATACGCCTAGTCTGGCACTAGTGGCGCGTCCTTCTGTCAAATTACTGGAAATGGTAACCAATCCTTCCAAAACCAGGCTAGTGATCATTTCGAACAACTCACAGCCAATTCTCCCTCTGTCGTCAATCCCAGAGCTAATTTGAAACTCTCCTTGATTCAGCTCCTTTCGCAGATGAACTGAACATCATCATAGATGCTCCTGAAATTGTGCCTTTCACTCTTGATTGCTCCTTTCTTGCCAGGTCAGACTTGCTTCCTGAGTTCCTCTTCCAACTCGGATAATATTACAAACCCGCTGTCTTGGCTACTGACCTCACCATTTATACAGTATTCATTTTGAACCCCCCTACACCAAATGATGGGCCAGAGTCACCAAGGCTTTATCCCTAGAACTGAATCCCTCTGATCTTGAGAACATTATAGATTGGGATATCACTGCTTATGCTCTTCGCTTTGACAGCAAAGTTCTTTAAAGTTGGTCTACAAAGCTTCCAGCCTATCCCACGTTCCATTGTTCCTTCAGCTTCAGCTTCTGAGAAGCCCATAGTCATTGCTTACAGGATGCCATTTGCTCCTTTCATGACTATCTCATTTCCGGCACTTCCCATCAGTATCTTCTGCTGATGGCTGTAATAGGGGGCATGATATGGCAACCCCCATCCAATATCCCTTTTTCTCTGCCAGCCCAGTATGTCTGGTGTTCTTGATGAAGCCTGTCGGCAGGCGCTCAAGCCTAATCTTCCAGCTCCAGTACCATATCAAGATTACTCAAGGTTATTTGCTGACTGCCTCTTTCTATACTGTTGCTTCCCTCTCCGCTCTGGGGTTTCACAATTGGCTTCTTCCAACATTTCAATTTCCCTTCCCCTAGTCACTTCCTTGAAGGGATCTGCGTCTGCTCAAAGAACTTGGTTTTGTGTAGGTCTAGTCCTCACTAGAATCTGATCTCACAAAAATTTTGATGGGCTATTCATTCCTACTGCGATCCATCCATACCTCCCCCAAGAGGCGACATAGGCGGAATCATCCCCATATCAATGATAATCAAAGAATATAAATTATAGAAATATATCGGTTTTACTATGTAATTTATAATTAATTTTTCCCCCAATATCTTTTATCAATTCTTATTTATTCATTCTTTTTTTCCATGGGACTTGACCTTGTTTCAGTTCAGAGGTCCATCTTTCTTTATTTTTCCCCCAAACTGGGTCCTAGGTATCAATAAACCTACCAGTTTTCTATGGTAAAGAGGTCCTTTTTTTGGACTTAACCATCTAGATTGATTCAGAGGTCCTTTTTTTAGACTTGACCTAATCATCAGGACATGACCAACTTAATGGTTCATCTGTCCTTTGGGAACTCTTCTGTTTTTTCCATCAATCCATAACTTCAGATACTTAGCATGGACTCGATTTACAACTCTTCTATCCAAGAGATTCTTGATGGAATAGGCATCAGTCACCGTCTTGGCGATAATATCAAATGGACCCAACCACAACGCATATAGTTTGTTTCTTCTTCTGTTACATGAATCTTGCAATAGGCAACTCTTTCACCTATCCAATATTATGCTAAGGCTGGTCAGTTCTTATCATCCATCAATCTTGCTTGTATCCTTTTCTTCAACGTAGTATCAAATGCTTGCAATTGCATCTCAATTGGGATATTCATCAATTGGTTTAAGTACAGTTCAGCACTCATCCCCGATGTTGGTCCCATCACCAAATATAAAATTGGTGGCAATGCGGCCTTCCTCCTGTATAATAACTCAAATGGCGTTTTCCATCACCATATGATGACTGATATTGTAGGTGAACGTCACCAAACTCAGGTATGTTCCCCATGTGGAAGTTCTTCCTGTGATCAGCTTCCTCAGCGTTTCAGCCAGCATTACATTCACTCATTCTACCAGTCCGTTTGTCTCTAGCCGTTAGGGTACAGACATGACTCCTATGATCCCCATTATCTCATTCAATTGCAGGAACACATGAGACGTGAAGTTTGTCCCATTATCACTAAGCAGGACCTGCGGGCATCCATGTCAATATACTACTTGATCCATGATGAACTTCGCGGTGTTGGTAGCATATAATTTTTCCAGGGCCTTCATCTTGACCCATCTCATCAGATGGTCGATAGCGACTATTATGTATTTGACTCCCCCTGTGCTCATCATCAGCGTTCCCATCACATCGATGGATATCATATGCCAGGCAAATCCAGGGCGGACCAGTCAGTATCCAGTTATATTCTTATGTGGCTTGTGCAGCTGGCACTCCACGCAACAAACTAGATAGTTGGCAACACTATATTTGATAGACTCCCAGTAGTACTGGCAAATATGATCAGTTGTTTTTCTCAGGCCTCAATGCCTGACAACCTTATGAGCAGCTTGAACAATAGCTGCTCTTTCTGACAGCTTCAGGAATATTAACCATTTCCCATTAATCATTACAAACACTTTTCCATCCATGGTCTCAGTGTTTTCCATCGTTTTTCAAAGTGCACCTTATATTTCTTGGGGTTTGTTCCCAATTTCTCCGTTGACAATTCTGTGGAATAACTCATCCTCCTGTGGGTATACCATCTGGACCATTGGTAACTGTGATAAACCATCCGCATTCTGGTGAGAAGCCCCTGCTTAGTGGATAATCTCATAATCATAAGCCTGTAGCTTAAGTGCCCATCAGGCCAATAATCCTTCTGGTTCTCTTAAATTGTGGAGAAACGCAATTAGGAGTGGTCTGTCACCACTTTGAAGTGCGTTCCATGGATGTACAATCAAAACTGCTTACAGGTGTAAATGACCACAAGGCATTCATGCTCAGTTATGGGCTAATTTCTCTCAGCGGCTGAGAGTATCTGGCTCACATGTGCCACCAGACGTTCATCTCCAAGTTTATCTACTTGGCTTAGTATGGTGCTGATCGCCATTTACAAAGCATCAGTTTGTATAATAAACTCACAATCAAAATTCAAATTTTATAAAATCAGAGAATCTATTAGGTACTGACATAGCTCATTGAAGGATTTCTGCGCTTTTTCATTCCATACAAATCCTTCTTTCATATCCTTCAACATATGAAATAAGAGCTCAGCTATTCAGGCAAAGTCCTGAATGAATCTTTTTTAGTATCTGACCATCCCAAGGAACACTTGGATGTCTCAGACACTCTTTAGCACAGCCATCTGTTCTATGGCTTCTATCTTCTGGGCTTGTGGCTGCAATCCGCTAGAGTTTATCACGAATCCCAGATATTACAACTCTTTTTTGAAGAAGTAACACTTCCTCAGCTTAATCTTCAGGTTGGCCATGGACAGTCCCTTGAATACTTCATCCAAGTAGTGTAGATGGTCAGTGAACGTTCTACTGAACACATTGATATCATCCAAGTACACCAGGATGCACGACAACTTCAAGTCGCTCAGTATAGTGTCCATGGCCCTTTGGAACGTTGCAGGCGCATTGCATAGACCATGGGCATTCTCGTCAGTTGGTATAGCCCCTGCGCAGTAATAATCATGCATTTTTCTTGGTCTTCTTTTTGGCATGTTGGTTTGCCAATATCCTGAGATCAGATCCATCGTGGAGAAATACTTTGCTTCTCCCAAATGATCTATTGCATCGTCAATTCTTAGTAGGGGATAAAAATTCTTCTTTGTAATCTTATTCAGCTTTCAATAGTCAATCACCACCCGGTTGGAGCCATCCTTTTTCTTCATGATTAGAATTGGACTCATCCATGGACTTAATGATGAAACTAGAAGCCCATGCTTCACTAGTTTGCTGATTTTATCTTCAACTACTGCTTTGGCCACTTTCGACCATTGAATCAGTCTAATCCTGATCAGCAAATTTTCCCCAGTGTCAACCATGTGGATCACATCTCTCGTGCATCCCAAATTGTGGTCATCCTGAGCAAATACTTACCAATACTTTTTTTACAATTTGAGCACCTCCTCTTTCTGGCCTTCCAACAGATCAGCGAGTTGCTCTTGATTAACCAATAGGTTAGTATTCTCAGTTACCCTGGAAAGTAATCCAAAATCATTGAGAGTTCCAAAATCGTGGAATCTCCTCAATTCAGCCGTCAGGATTTCTTGTTGCTTCATAGGTTCAAAACTCATAGACCATAAAAATTGATATTTTATACCATTTATATATTTTATATATTTTTTTGTACTTTTCTTTTGCAATGGGACTTTCAACCTACAAAAAGGTTCAGAGGTCCTTCTTTTCCCCTTCATCTAAACTGGGTCCTCGGTAACTCTGACCTACCAGTTATCATGGTTCAAAATCTTATCCTCTTAAGATTTAATCATCCATTTGGTTCAGTGGTCCTCTTCTAGGACTTGACCAAAGTCTCAGAAAATAACCATTTATTGGTTCTGAGGTCCGCTGGGAACATTGCAAATATTTTCTCTTAGGCTCAATACTTCTTATTAGTATTGACCTTCTTCACTATATGACCAGCAGTGCTGTCTCTTTATGTATAGGCTACACTTGCTGACTTTGGCAATATTCTTGATTATTAGGCCTGTAATCCCGACTGGTTATTCATCTAACAGGTTTTAATTTCATCTCATATTTTGGCAACTGATGCTTTGGATCCTCGTATCTCATTAGCTAACAGTTTTGCTTGGTTGTTCATATCATTTTTCTCCTGAAAACGATTTTTGGCATTCATTGCCATACTTAATTACACAGGTCGTTCTGGACTATTTAGCTTCATCCAATTTCTCCTGAAGTGATGAACTCATCTCCAGCCACTTCTAATCATTGGTTGAGTGTTATTGATTAAATGGTTTTCTCCACTATCTTGGATCAATCATTTACTGTTTTGACTTCTCTCTTAATTGGTATAACAATCAAAACCTCTTGATTGGTCGCTTTCTATTTCATCCAATGCCTCATCTAAACACTCACTCCCTAAGACTATATAAAGCGGACCAAATTTCAACCTGAATTGATCCTGCTGTTCCTTGGGTCTATTTAAGGCGGACCCAATTTCGACCCAAGTTGGCCCTGCTGGTACTCTTCATCCCAAGTAGATTTCTGATGGAACAGGTTTCCTTGCAGCATTAGATAGTTCCATATCTAGGCTGCAAGTCCCTTTCCCTGGTAATACGTACTTTTGATTTTCTTCACTCGGAGCTCCACTTCTGAGCTGGGTGAATGCCAATGAACGTGATCCACTTCACATTCTGTCTTCATTGATGTTACTTTCCCTAGTAAATTATCGCCAGAATTAGAAACATATTCATACGACATCATTTCTAAGTTCTTCTACTCAACTACTCTACTTTAGTAAGCACCAACTTGTAAAAATTTATGGGTCTGGTTAATATCAGCCAATAACCCCTATAAACTCATTACTTGCACAGGTTCAGTTATTGTGTAAATTGTACGCGTTGTATAGTATTTAATATTACTAGTTGATAATAATATGATGACTATTATCCATAGTTGAATGGAATTCTTGGATCTCAGCCCAACGCTCACCCAGTATTTCCACTTTAAATACTTGAGTGCCTTGATATAGGGATTTTTTCCATTGTACTGTCCAACCTGATCTTCTCTGAGATTCCCTGGTGACAGGTTCTCCAGTTTGACACACGGTCAGCAGCAATCCTCTATTGTTTCTCCTTCTTCTCTAGATCCCCACTCAGATCTTTACTATTTTCCTTAAAGAGTCTCCCAAATATCACACACAGCAATAATATCCTTGAGAAGAATAGAACAATTGAAAGCTGATAAAGTTTACTACTTAAACTATATACCGGATGAAACCTATAAAACTGTATATCTATATAACTCTTGTTTTTTGTTATAATTGAATTATAGGGAAATTATAATGGGGATTCAGCTGTTTAACTGTCATTTGACACTTCTTCGATGAAACAGTGTCCATTGCCATTTAATCACCCATCCTCATCTCAGCAGTGATGGTCTTCCCCATCCTGGATAGGATTCCGTCATTGGACATCCTTGGGATCTAAATGGAAAGAGTCAGAAAACATGTCCCTAACGTTTTCCTCTCGATCCAAGTGAACCAACCATATTTGGATAGTGACCTGCTTATGTAATAGGAATTGTTACCCATTAAGGCAAGTCACAAGCCAACTGATTAATTCGCTAGTTGCAGGTGGCATCACTCACCTCGCAACTTACTACTTATATTCCCAATCAGTCATTAGTAAACCTGACTGATCCTAATCAGTACACCTGATAGTTAATAACTATCAGATGCCCCTATTTCGTTGGCAACTCTGCCTGATGAGATCTTAAGCATTTTTACAGATTGATCCCCAATGGATACAACCAAGCGAATATTCTAAAATCCTCCAAGCTTAGTTACTCCAAAATCAGAGTCAACTGACTTCCAATTCACCTCGCATTAGGGAATTATCCCCTAGCGATTCCAGGTAATATAGCAGGCTGGGATTATGGGCAAAAATCTAACACATTAAGTAGCCAAATCTCCTGTGCTAATACATACCAAATTTGATAAGCCATTTCTTTTATTTACCAATACCAGCAATGTTGCCGTTGGTGCCATATTGATGTAACATACTGATAGTCAGATAGACCCCAATAACATACTTTAGAAAAATACTCTCCAAATGCAAATGGAACTATAGCATAACTGAGTATGAGTGTATAGATATACTCTTTTCTATTATGCATTACCATCATTACTTTATGGAAAGCACTTTGCTGTAATATCTGATAACGCTCCCTGATTACAGCAGTTGCATGATCCAGTTTGCTGATTAACCCAGTTGGCTTTACATTTACATAACTATGATTTTTTGATTTTTCATTGACCCAGCGCCTTACACAGTGAAGATAGTCACTCGCAATGCCAGCTTAAAAGCTTTTTACTGAGGAGGACTGCTTATAGGACCTCATTTGTCATTCCAACTTGTGGTCACTAGAAACTCCTGAAATACAGAGTGAGACTAAAAGAAGAGTACTCAATACACAGATAACTGATGGACTGTTATACAATTTAGTAAAAAAATATGTTTCTTTTATATCCGCCCCTCTGATTGGACCAAGATCATTATGGAAGGAAATATCATTACTAGGCATGGTGAAGTGTGAAAAACTCACTAATGGTTAAAGTTTTAATATCTTCTCGGATAGGATGCTTAACTCAATCCAAGATGTTTTGGATGCCTCTATCACTTGTCTTCAGAAAGATAGGCCCAACTCAAGGTTCTAACACCAAATAGTTGCTCCTTAGGTTCCATTTCACATGTTAAGCATCAACATTATAGGTCATCTGCCTACTGGAGTCCACAGTGACCAATATATAATTTTTGACTGTGGATTGCTTTACAAAATGGATTAAAACTGTATCTATTCCTATGGCCACTGCTCAAGCAACTGCCTTAAACCTGTACCAGCAACTCTACACACAGCATGTTAAAATAGGGGTTCTTTTATCTAATAAAAGCGAAAATCTCACCCCAGATTCAATAGTATAATTAACTGCCCTTTTTGACAATTGTCAGGCTTTTACAGCATCATTTAGCCCCTCAATCAATAGGCTGTAGAATGAGCTAACGGCAGCTTTATCTCCATTCTGAGAAAGATGGCTTCTGTTGGATTTGGGGCTGTAAAAAGGCTCGTTGGTGCTGTTTTTTTGAATCCAACAATATAAGTAAGGGATCACCTCACCATTTATATGAAAATAATGCAAATGAATGATTACTAAAATGATTTTTAGTTTTAGGGAATTTTATTATGTGCTGCGTGGGGGTAAAAAAGAGAGTTTATATAATAAATAGATAATAGTATTTAAACGTCAAGGCTCAATGTTTGGATGGCTTGAGGAATTTCAAATTAGGTGATATGTGATATTAGTCTATCTAAGCTCAGAAAACTCGCTTCACTTAGGCTGAAAAATAAATGGGAAATTATGTTTAGCTAGGACGTACCCATGGGGTAACAATTTGATAAATTTTAGCCAATTCCCATTTGTTAAAATTATATCACCTTGGGGGACCCCATTACGCCTATAAAAAGGGGTGGTCCCCACGTAGGTGCTTGAATTGGCCTGTTCATGGCTGGGGGTGTACCATCCAATGGACGCCACATGGTCCAATTCATGGTCAGAGTAATTCAACTGCTGGATATTGGTTTAGTTGCCCGTAAAGTATTTATAATCGTTTTACCCCATTTTGCAGGGTTCCACCAAGAACCGGCCAGGGTCTTTTGGCTGATAAAATTACCATTTATAGTTAAATAAATCTTATTTTTAATGTGGACTTGTAATTGTCCAATATATCCCCCTTTTGGTCGATTTTTCCCCAAAACATTCTTATCTTGAATCCTGGAGGGCAAATGTCTGACATCGCCCCCCTCAAGAATGTTGGGGGGAGAATAAGGCCATAGGGAGTGACCATGTACCTTATAAATGGTGACTCTGGAAGCGAGGGATTTTATTGAGTACTCATCCCCTTTTTTGTATGTAATTGAGAAATGGCCCTTACCATATTGAACTAAGCTTCTCACTTCTAGGAGTGCTGCAGTTGTGATAATAAAATACCAAATCAGCTACTTGGAAATAAGTGAGAAGGACATGGAGCTCATTAGCTGCTTCAGCTTCTTTTGTGACCGTCTTAGCCAAGTTAATCATAGATTCCGCTTGTAGTTGGATGATGTGTTGGGCCAACTTATTCATGGCTTTCTATGGGTCAGTTCTTTCATTGAAAATATCTTTTGCTAGTAGAGCTAGTTACCCAGGTTCTGGTCCATACAATGCACGGAAAAGGGACATCTTGAAGATGTGATGGTAGCTAATCTGTAGGCCATGAGGGCACTGAGTAAGTAAATATCCCAGTGAAGAGGGTCTGAATTGGCATTCTATGGAATGTTGCGACCAGGGTTCCGTTAACTCTTTCTATGGCCCCATTTGTCATTGTGTTATAGGAAGCCAAGAAGAATTGTTGAGTTCCCATAAAAGTTGCAAGGAGCTTTACCACTCTAGAGGTAAAATTTTTCACATTGTCCCATAGGAGGATCCGGGGCACCCCTGTTGGGTAAAGATATACTGGTATAAGAAGGTGTCCATGGTTTTAGCAGTCTAAGTGGGTAGAGCAACACCTTCAACCCATTTGGTGAAATAATAATTTCAACCAGGATATAACGGTTACCACCTGTGGTATGAGGGAAAGGACCTACCACATCTAAACTTATGGTGTGGAAGGGTTGTTGAGGCGTCGTAAGTTGATATTGATATTGGGCCTTGAAGCTGTATTGTTTCTTATAGGTCAGGCATGCATCCAAGACTTTGGTTATGGTTTCCAAGATGCCCTTCCAGTAGTAACTCTCTTTTACCCACACATATGTTTTGCATACTCCGCCATGCCCAATAATAGTGTAGGACTCCAAGATGACATGAAATCACTCTGACGGATGGAGATAGGGCAACCAATTTACTCTTATCTTCTTATATAAACTTTTCATTTTCCACCTTGATGTTGCGGGAGTGTTGAGCAAGCATTTTTTGTATGGGTTCATCTTCATCAGCCCATGCATATGGAGTCATGGGGAGATCGTGTAGCCTCTCAGCTTCACTATTGTCTAAGTGAAGAACGGGCAGCCATGTTAACCCATCTACATTCATGTGGCGCGTTCCTGTCCGATGCTCAATAGTCATATCATAATGCTGGAGCTTCAGAGCCCAGCAAGCCAACCGCTTCGTGGGGTATTTCATATTCTGCAACCAATTTAGAGAGGCGTGGTCTGTGTCAACTTGAAGGGAGTCCCATATAGGAATGGGCAGTAGTGTTTAACAGCGAGCAGGACATCCAAGCACTCCTTCTCCGTGACGCTATAGTTACGTTTAGATTATGAAAGCATTTTGCTAAAGTAAGACATGGGATGATCGACTCCATGCTCATCCAATTGAGCCAAGATAGCTCCAACAGCGTAGTCAGGGGAATTTGTGAACAACATGAAGGGTTTGCTGTAGTAAGGGTGGCGGAGTATTGGTCTTTTTTGCAATAGCGCCTTCAGGGTTGTAAGGCGGCTTTTTGTTCAGCACCCCAATGAAAGGGGGTGTTCTTAGTTAAGAGCCATACGAGGGGCTCACTGAGATGAGCGAATTTTGAGAAAAATTGATGCTATTACCCATCATGCCCAAGAACACCTGGATGTCACAAAAGGTTTTGGGCGCAGGCATTTTGGTTTTTGCTTCAATTTTATCTTAAAGCGGTTGTATCCCATCTTGTGAGATAGCGTGTCCAAGGAAATCCAGTTTCCTCTGGAAAAATGTGCATATAGAGGGCTTTAATTTAATATTGGAATCCTGCAAGCGTTGAAACACCTCCTTTAGATGAGCGAGGTAGTCATTAAAAGTTTTAGAGAAAACTGTAATATCATCAAGATAGATGATGACACAACTTAATTTTAAATCCTGCAAGATATGATCCATTGCTCTCTGGAAAGTGGCAGGCGCGTTGCACAACCCTTTCGGCAGTTGGATAGGTTGAAAGAGACTCTAAATGCAAATAAGAGCACAATTCTCATAGTCTTGTGGAGAAAGGTCCATTTGCCAATAACCGCTATCCAGGTCCATGGCGGAAAAATATTTAGACCCTTGAGAGTTGGGCCAGAGCGTCATTAATTTGAGGGATAGGATAACTATTTTCTTGGTGAGGTTGTTTAATTTGTGATAGTACATCACTACCTGATGACCTCCATTTTTCTTTTTTATTAATAAAAGCAGGGATGACCAAGGAATTTGTGATGTCACCAGCAATCCAGCATCCAATAGCTGTTTGAGCTCCGTCCGCATCTGTAGCTCCTCAACTTTTTATTTGTGAAAGGCTTGGAGCAAATGGGTTTAGCATCACCAACGTCAATCATATGCATCCACACCTTCATATGCCCATAGTCATTGTCAGATTTGGAGAAAATGTCGCTGTAGGCCTTGAGTAAGTTGTGGACTTTATCCAGATCAGCTGGGGTTAGTTCATCAGAGATCTGAACAGAAGGTAGGGTACATTTGGAGTCGTTGGAAGGTAAGCCCATATCTGCTAGAGACCGAATACAGTGAATTTGCTTAATATCCTCAATGGGATCAGCAGGCCTCTTTCGATCTCCTGATGCTTATCTACCACCATATCCTTCTTGGTAAATTCCCCAGCAAAAGGGTAATAGGCCGATGTTAGGCAGGGTCTAAGGCGCCTGAAAAACTCGGGGATCAAAAGAGCTAACTCCATCTATGCTAATGAGGTACAGCAGGCATTTGTTTGGGATTTTCATGATAATCTTCGTATCAACTACACTTTATTCCCCAGCCTTAATGGCCACCTCTTCAGAAGAATAGGAAGGGATGCCCTCCAAAGCATTCACTGAGGGAGGAAACAGTTTTGTATGCCATCCTGATGTGGTGTAATTCTTGGATAAAGCGGAGGAGGGATACTCAACTGTGCAAACATAATCCTTTTTATTGAGCTCCTCATTAAACATAATCAGAGAAACCCCATAGTTAAGCAGGGAGAGATAGCTCTGCTTCAAATTGATAACACCTTCATATGCAAGAATAAATTAGGTTCCAATAAGTAAGTCGTAGGTATTATTGGTCAAAGCCACTGCTGGAGCCAACAAGAGAAGCTTCCCAAAATGAATGGACAGAGAAAAGTATGCTCAGATGATGCAGGTGTTGTTTGCCGTAATTCCAAATTCTTGATTGTAGTCAAGGTCAGTGGCCAGCTTAACTTTCTTAATGAGCTTAGTTGACACAACATTCACTGGGGACTCAGTGTCAAGAATAGATTTAACCTGCATTCCATTAACAACGACCTCTACTTTAGTTAAAGTACCACCCAGGGTGGGGGGAAGAGCGAGGACCTCTTTTAGATAAAAAGTGGAGGCAAGGCGCTTTTCAGTTTCAGAATATTTCTCCTGGATAGTCTGCAGGGTATGCACGCACTGGGTAGATTGGAGAAATGTGGCAATAGCTAATCCGCATCACTGGCAGTGTCATTAATATTGTGACCCCTTATCACTTGCCAAAGATAAATTTGATGAGGGAACTTAGCCCAATTCACTCTCTCCAGTTTTGATCAATCAGGTACCTCCACTTCACCTGAGGCTCCTAGAACGTAATGACCAACATCTTTATCACCCCCTTCAGACTCGTTTTCAAAGGGGCTATCAATGCAGGTTAGGGAGCCCATAGGAGGTGTGGTAGGTTCAAAACTTCCCTTATAAGATGATAGGTCTTGGGGCTGTTCCTCAACCTTATTAAATTTTGGGGGAGGCGTTGGAATTGTCACAGCTCGAGTTTCGACCTTCAAAGCAGGGGTTGGTGCTGCCTCTTGGAGATAGGCTTCAGACTAGAGTAGCTTATGAGAGGTTGAAGGGGATAGCATCGTAAGGTGGATGCTTTAACTTCAACATATTTGGGTAATTCAGTGGCTGGGTTCTTTTGTGAAACAGGCGGTTTGGCCTTTGTGACATGGTCATTCAATCCGTTGTTTGTGGGAGCAATTGTGACCCAAGAGAGGGATTTGCGCATTAGAACTGTCTTTGGGACCACTTGGGAAGGCCGCCCTAGAGAAGAAGATGGGCAAGGAAAAGGGACGACTGCTTTGACCAACTGAGTGTTTTGAACTGAAGACGAAGGGAAGCACTGCCCTGTCACAGCCATTACCATCTGCTTATTGTTATGAGAAGAGGTAGCAGTTTGTGCTGGAAACTCAGCAAGAGCAGGTTTCTGGAGGGAAAAAGCTGTAGTAGATGCTAAACTGGTCTGCTTAGATGCTTGACTCAAAGATCTTCATGTAGGATCAAGATCATAGATATCAGCAACCGTTCATAAAGTCCTCCTTGATATCTTGTACAGTTTTGAAAGTTCACTTTAAGGAGAGTTGCATTAACAAGGAGGGATGAGATTTCAAGCCAGCCAAGATATCTTCAAAATGCATCATCAAGAAGGAGCATTTGAGAAAGAAAAAGAGGTTGAGCTTTAGTATAGAAGCGCTTAACAAAAGAGATAATCGATTCTCCCTCTTGCAGACTAAGGCGCATAAAGGCCTGTTTTTGCCGTTGCAAACTCTGCTTGGAGCCAAATTAATCAATTAGCACTTGCTCAACCTTCACCCAAGTGCTGAGGCTGACCATGGTGGGGACCATTTGTCTTGAGGTAATCGGTTTAAGCAGGGAAGAATGTGCTGGATTTCTTGTTTGTCAGTTGATCCTTCCATCGCAGATATAAACATAGAGGAAGGAGGCAATACTGCCCTCATCAGGTGTGAACCTGTCTCGAAGAGGGGGTTTTTGTATAACTGGGCGCTGAGATGAGTGCTGTTCGAGCCATCTAAGGTGAGACAAAGCACAGCTAGTTGTTGTTACATAAGAGCTAGCCTAGGGTTAATGTCAGAGGAAAGGCTAGAAGGGTACCACCCCTAACAGCCTCCATTATAATAGCATTTTGTGGTGTACAGGCTCCTCTGTAGTGAGCACCACTTGTTGGATTTGGGGATGAAAAAGGCTTGCTGGTGCTGTTAGACTCAGGTCTAACAATATAAGTGAGGGGCTTGTTTCACCATTTATATGAAAATAATGAAAATAAATAAATGCAAAGGTGGTTTTTATTTTTAGGGAATTTTATCATGTTCCTAGCAGGGGTAAAAAGGAGAGTTTTTATCATAAATCAATAATAGTATTTAAAATGACGAGGCTTGACTTTTGGATAGCTTAAGATTTTTTTAATGAGGTGATATGTGATATCAGCCTATCTAAGCTCAGAAAACTCACTTCACTTAGGCTGAACAATGGATAGGGAATTATGTTTAGCTAAGACGTACCCATGGGTAATGATTTGATAAATTTTAGCTAATCCCCATTTGATAAAATTATTTCACCTTGGGGGACCACCGCCACGTCTATAAATGAGGGGTGGTCCCCACGTAGGTGCTTGAATGGACCTGGTCATGGCTGGGGGTGTACCATCCAATGGACGCCACATGGTTCACTTCATGGTCATAGTAATCCAACTGCTGGATATTTGTTTAGTTGCCCTTAAAGTATTCAAAATTGTTTTACCCCATTTTGCAGGGTTCCACCAAGAATTGGCCAGGGTCTTATGGCTGATAAAATCATCATTTATAGTTAAATCAATCTTATTATTATTGGAAACTTGTAATGTCCGATATTTCCCCATTTTGCCCGTTTTGCCCCAAAACATTCTTATCTTGAAGCATGGAGGGCAAATGTCTGACAGCTTCTATGGACCTGCTGTGATGCATTTGCTACCAAGTGCCCTACTTGCCTATTGGTTCAGCTCCCACATTGTGATAAGATGTCCCCATTTAAAGCACTTTCTAAAAAGAAACACCTCTTACCAAATAGTTTCAACCCTTTATGATGTTGACAACTCCCAAACTCCTAAAATCATTCTGCAATCCTTAACTAATGAGATTATATGACTGAAGTTCTTGGCCATAGTAGTTTTGGTGCATACCATGACCAATGAGCTGTGCTAAAGCAATTTATGATGACCCTCATTGCTAATGTACCACCTGGGGGACTTAGTAATGCTTTATTACCATCACCTTATAGAACCAGCAAGCTTGCGACATCTTATTCTGGTCCATTTAAAGTACTTTATAAAATGGATAAGTTATCTTATTGTTAGTATTTATAAGGGTATGGTCATTCTCAGAACAACAGTTCTCTTGACTGTAGCTAAAGTATAAATTAGCTTGAAGCTAAAAACTAGTAGAGAAGTCAATGAAGACAAAAAGATATGGCGAAATAGGCTACTTTATTAGTTAAAAAAGTCTGATAGTATAGGGTGAGTGAGGACATAATGCCACGAGGACAATATGGCCCCATATGATTGGAATCTTTCAATGCCTTCCAGATTGACTGCCTGGTTGATGCCCTCATTGTTCTGCATCTTCCTTGTGACCACAATGGTGGAGTCGTGCCCCTCAAGGTTTGGGGAGTGGAGATGCATATCTAGAATTCATTTCCATTGCTTCTCAAGTGCGTGATGCTTACTGATTGTAAATTCTCATTTGTGTCTTCAAGGATGGGATTCAATTGTGAGGGCTCAAGTGGTGCCTTTCCAGGGAACGATTCAGAAGTAGGGATTTTGACTTGCTCATCATTTAAAATCCTGACAACGCCCCCTAAAAATCCTGTCAGAGGGGATATAGGGCCATAGAAATCTTTCATATACTCATTTTACCACTGTCCCATGATTGATTTCAGCAATGGGCTACACAGATTCACCTTATGTATGACCATGCAAGGTCCAGGCCAAAGAACGTTGTGCATGTTCTGTTGACCTCTGAATCAATAATGATAAAAGATAACAAGGTCACCAAATTGAATCATTTGTAAAGAAGGTCAGTTGACTTTAAATCATGTTGTTTGAGAAATGGGGTCCCTGAACTCAGCCACAAAGTAGTTGGGCAAGAGGAACCAGGTAAGTGCCCACAATTAAGATAACCCTGCTGTAGTACCCCTAAACTGAGTGGTTTGAAAACTCATGCCTATGAAATCCTGGACGACAATAAGGATTATACTATCACCAAGCAGAAAGATCTGACCTTCAGAAACCGCATACAAGGACGCAATGGCCTTGTCAAAGTCCAAAATGTGGTCCATGAGCCGTTTTCCTCTAGGTTCTATAAAATTTTTTTTGTATTTTAATTTTTTAGCACTAGGTTTAAAATGTATTTTCAACTTTACTAATTTTATAAACTAGTATAGAAGACAAAGTTGCATAGCGCAACCTCAGAAGTTTTATTTATACTTTAGGTAAAGGGGATGCGCTGGTCTTGTTCTTCACAAAGTATGCAGACAACTTCTCGTTGGTAAGCACAAACTGAGGACCTGGACAATTGATTTCCATATCTAGGCCACTCCAGAACTTAGCTTGGATACAGTTGCAATAATCAAACCTTTTTCACATTCATTTTTTCATTTTAAAATGTTCTCAAAACCTGTTCTTTTGTTGACATCTTTATCTCTAAAAATCTAATTTTATTTAAAAGTTTTGGAAGCATCTGATTAGACATATTACAATTTCTGAGAGGCTCATCAGCCTCATCCAAAGTGGTAGCATCTGGTTAAAAGGAGCGCCATCTACAATGATTTCCATCCTTGTCACCTTTTCTAGTAATATTGCGTTTGTCAGCATCTGGTTATCCAGAGCACCATTTATGAGGATTTCACTCATTAACATTAGATTTTTCATAAAATTAGCTCTTGGGGCATCTGATTCTACAGAAATGCCGTTTTCAAGATCCTCTTAAATCATAGGCCTCCCTATGTTCCTGATGTTTTCAACAGGGGAAATTAGGGCTATGTGATTGTTGGAATCCTGGCGTGGTTAATTCTCGCCAATGCTTTTTACAGAATTTTAACAATGCAATAGGCCTAGATTATTGGAACTCTTTTACTGCTAAAAAAGATAAAATGGGAAAATAACAAACCTAAAGAAGATTATATATATTTAATTTTAGTCAATATGAGGACATAGCAAACTCTGATTATAGTATCACATCCTAGTATTTAAAGTAATTAAGGCTAAAAATGAGAGGGGCAAGAAAAAAACAGCATAGGCAGTGGATAGCTTAATTAGGAAATATGGTGATATGACCTATAAAAACTCTTGAGAATTTATGCGCCTCAACTTGACTTTAGGTGTTGGATCAATAGCAGGTAAGATGTATCCACGAAGTAAGGATTCTAATAAATTTGATCCAATCAAGCTACCTAAAAATTTGCACCTTGGCTGATGACCTGAGGTCCTAGGTGTGATTAGCGGAGAAAATAGTTACATCCCCCTGAACGCCCTTAAGATCTACTAAAGGGGTTGTTTATGATTAGGAAGTTGAAATTAAATTGCAGTTTGGAAGGAAAGGACCTTGAAAGGAGTCCCCTGATTTCCTCAAGATACAATATAACCTTAGTAACGACATCAAGGCAATTTGGCTGAGGCATAGGGGTAGAAGTATTACCAAAATCAGGATTATTCAGCTGGGAGTTGAAATGAGAGGTTTTACTAATTTTTTTGGTAGATTCGACCCCAGGAAAGCATTACTAAGTAATTGCACATCTAATTGTCTGACATTACCCCCTTTAAGAATGTTAAGATAATAAGGGCGTAGGAGTCGCCATAGACTCTAACAATAGTGACTTCAGAGGCAAAGAATTTTTTGGATATTCATCGCCCCTTTTATAAACAATGACAAAGAGTCATTCCCAGATGGACCTAAGCTTACAACTTATTAGGATGATGCAATTGTGATAATATAACATCAAACCTGATATATGGTATGCAGGCAAATGTTTAAACTCATTAGCGTCTAGGCCCTCTTTGGTGAAATTTGTAGCTAGACTAGTCATGGCATCAGACTGCAACTGAATGAAATGTTGAGCTAGGTTTTTCAAGGCTTTTTTCAGGGTCATCAGTCCTATCTGGGAAGACTTCATTAGCTAGAAGAGCAGGTACCCCAGGTTCCCAACCATATAGTACATGTAAAGGGGGCATTTTAAGATTTTGATAATATCTAATCTGATAGGCCAAAAGAGCACTAGGCAAATCTGATCTCAATGTAAGGATCTGAGTTAGCCATCTTCCTTTATATGGAAAACAAAGTTCCATTTGCTCTCTCTACAGTCCCATTTGTAGAAGGGTTGTAGGGGATTAAGAAGAGCTTTTTGCCCCCAAGGATGTAGCTAGGATCTTAACCACCCTGGAGGTATAATTTTTTCCATTGTCTCAAGGTAGGACCTGGGGGCATTTATGCCGAGTGAAAAGATATAATGATGTAGGAAGGTGGTAGTAGCTTTAGCGGTTTGAGCGGGAAGAGCAACAGCTTCAACATATTTGGTAAAATGATCAATTTCTACCAGGATGTATAAATTCCCACTAGTAGTCTGGTGTAGATGACGACCACATCCAAAATTATTTTATGAAAAGGTTGTTGAGGTGTAGTGGGCTGGTATTATTATTTGGGTTTGAAGCTGGATTGCTTCTTACAGGTTAGGAAGGCGTCCAGGACTTCAATGATATACTCATGGTTCCCTCTCAGTAATACCGATCCTTAACCCACATATAGGTTTTCTGCACTCCAATGTGCCTAGAAAAGAATGGGCCTCCATGATCACAAGTACTCGCTCAGAAGGGTGAAGAGAAGGCAACCGGTTAACCCTACCTTTTTGTATAACTTCCCGCTTTCCATCTTGGTATTTTGTGATTGCAAGGCTAACATTTTATTAACAGGTTCAACTAGTCGTCCCAAGCATCAGGGGTCATAAGGATGTCATGCAGTTTCTCTTATTCAATATTGTCCAAATGTAGGACAGGAAGCCAAGTCAACCCATCAGCATTAAAATGGCGGGTCCTGGCTCAGAATCTAGATTTCATGCCATATTGATGAAGCTTTAATGTCCAACGAGCCAACCGTCCAGTGGGATCATTCATATTCTGTAACTACTTTAGGGATGCTTATTTAGTAACTACAATGAAGGAATTTTCATATAAGAAAGGGCGGTAATCTTTTACAGTCAGAAGGACAGCAAGGCACTCATTATCAGTAAAACTGTAGTTGCGTTCAGCTTTGTATAGCATTTTGCTGAAGTAGGAAACAGGATGATCCACAGCATGGTCATCCAATTGAGCCAGAATGCCTCCAAAAGCAAAGACAGAAGCATAAGTAAACAAGAGGAATGTTTTTAACATAATCAGGGTGGTGCATGATAGGATGTTTTTTTAGCAACTTCTATAGCGTCTCAAAGGCAGCCTTTTGTTCAGCACTCCAATAGAAGGGGATGTCCTTAGCCAATAACCGGATGTGAGGCTCACTCAGCTGGATGAGTGTGGGTATGAATTGATGATAATGCTCCATCATACCAAAGAACACATGTATATCGTACAGAGTTTTATGCATGGGCATTTTGGATATAGTTTCAATGTTGTCTTGTAGAGGTTCAATCTCATCCTGTGAGATGGCGTGTCCAAGGAAATAAAATTTACTTTTGGAAGAAATTACATTTTGATGGAATTACTTTAAGGTTAGAGGCACGCAGGCGTTGATAAACTTCCTTCAGATGAGTAATATGCACGTAAAAGATTTTAGAGAAGACTGTTAGGCCATCCAAATAGACGATCACACAATTTAACTTAAGGCCCTGTAGAATGTGACGCATGGCTCAGTGGAAAGTTGTGGGTGCATTGCACAACCCTTGCGGTAGGCGGGTGGTTTGAAATAAGCTATACTGCAAAAGAGCACCTTTTCTTGATCCTAGGGATAAAGGTCCATTTTCCAGTATCCTCTGCCAAATCCATAGCAGAAGAAGAATTTAGATCCAGAGAGTTGGGCTAGAGCGTCATCAATGCAGAGGATAGAATAGCTATCCTTTTTTGTGAGGTTACTTAGTCTCCAGTAGTCCATAACGACTCAATGTCACTACTTTCCTTTAACAGAAAGAGATGTGACAGCCATAAGCTTTGAGAGGGTATCAGTAACCCGACCTCTAGGAGCTGTTTGAGCTCCATCCTCATCTGTTGATATTTGACTTTTGATTTACAATTGGGCTTGGAGCGGATGGAGCGGGCATCACAATCAATGGTGTGGCTCCAATCCTTCATATGCCAATAGTCAGTATTAGAATTAGAGAATATGTCACTGTATGGGACCATCTAGTACTAAAAAATGAATATGTCACTTTAAGTTTTACAAAGAGTGGACTTTTTCAAGCACAGCGGGGGTTAGTTTATTGGAAATTTGAACAGTAAGTAGGGTACATATGGAGTGGTCGGCAGGTAAGCCCAACTCTAACATAACCTGATACATTGAATTTGTCTAATGTCCTCAATTGGGATCAGCAGGCTTTTTTAATCTCCTGATGTTTCTTAACAATCAGGTCCTTACTGGCAAGATTCCCTAGAGGATGGTGATAGGTCGCTGTTAGGCTGGGTCTAGTATGCCTAGCAAAACTCAAGGTTCTAGGGGCTTATATTATCAATTCTTGTTATGCGCAATAGGCAGTTGTGAAGAATTTTGCAAGGTAATCTTGGTGTCAATCACCCGTTGTTTACCCACCTTGACTAATACCTCTTCAGATGCACAAAAAGGAATGCTCTCTAGCGCGTCCACTGATTCTGGAAGCTTATTTATATTTCGCCCTGCTGCCATATAGTGTAGAGATAATGATGAAAAGGGGTACTCAATCGAGTAAGAGTATCTTTTTCTATAGTTTGTTCTTGGTTAGGGACAGGGGAAACCTCATAATTAAGAAAGAAGAAATAGCCCTGTTTCATGTTGATGACTCCATCATACTTGAGCATTAATTTTGTATCAATGAGCATAACATACATAATATTAGCTAAGGCCACAGCTAAAGCCAACAGGATAACTTTTAAAATCTTATAGGTAAAGAAAAAAGGCCCCAATAGCGCAAGTGCTGTTTGGTCCTGCAGTGCCAAACTCTTGGGTGCATTTTAAGTCAGGTCCAGCTTTATTCTCTAAATTTGTTTTTAGGAAATAACGTTAACTGGAGATCCAGCGTAGAGAATAGACAGGACCTGCACTCCGTTAATGAAGACCTCCTTTTGGTTAGGGTTCCACCAAGGTTAAAGGCGAGAGCTAAACCTCCTTGGTATGGAAAGTGAAAGCAAGTCTTTGAGCGCTATCATGGTAATTCTCCTTGATAGATTGTAGCCTATGAACACGCTGAGTAGACCGGATCATCGTGGCAATGACCTAGTCAGCATCACTGGCAGTATTGATAACCTCAGAACATCTCAGCACTTGATGAAGATAAGTTCCGCTGGCCATCATGGTCATATCTACTCTTTTAGGATTCAACTGCTCTGGTATCTCACTTCATCTGGAGCTCCTAGGAAATAATATCTCACATCTTCACAACCCCTTTAGATTCATCATCAGAGGAACTATTTATGCATGTCAGGGAGTCCATAGGAAGGAGGTTAGGATCAGGTATTTTTTTGTTGCAGGGGATGTCCTTTATGCGCTCAACTACCCTTTCAGCTTTTGAATAAGGCATGGAAATCGCAGCGCCTCTGGGTTTGCGCTCTGGATTAGCGGGTTTTTGCTGCCCCATGGGAGCAGGGTTTGAGATATGGACGGCTAGGGTAGATGTCAAGGACATGAACAACATAATAGAGGGACGTGCCAGTTAAACTGTTTTAGGAGGCCATTTGGAGGAGAAAGTGGAGTGAGGCCAAGTTGTAACTGATTGCACAAGGCGCCCTTTGGGTGCAGATGATGAAAAGGGCACTTGACAGTCACTGGTAGTATACTCTGTCTATTTTCATGTGGCAGAGGAACATCCAGTTTGAGCTGCACTGAAGGATCAGGTTTCCTGAGAGAGATGGCATATAGGAGACTAGAGTTGCCAGGGTGGACTCTTTCCTCTGGGCTCCTTGCACAGTTTAGGTTCATATAAATCGGCCACCTCTAGCAGAGCTTCCTTGATATTGCATATGTTCTGGAAGGGGCGTTTAACTGAAGAGACTTTCATCGCCAAGAAGGGGTGAGGATGCAATCCAGTCAAGTTGAAAGCAACGGCGCATTCAATAGGTAACATTTGTGCAATATTATTGGACAGCTTCACTATAGAACTAATCAACATAAAGAGGCAATTTATTATCCTTTTTGCATGTTAAGGTACATAAAGGCCTGCTTCCTCCTACATAAATTCTGCGTTGAGCCAAATTCTTCAATGAGTGCTTTCTTTGTCCTCTCCCAGGTGTTGAGGGTAGCCTTATTTGGAACCATTACTTCTTGGGTCATGCAACTCAAAAAAGGAAATGTATTTAATTTTCTGATAGTTGGTTATCCCTTTTATAACAAGTTAATATACAAAGAAAATTAGGCAATGCTACCCTCACCTAGGGTAAACTTGTCTCTCAAAGGGGGTTTATGAATAACAGGAGTGGCCCCATGAGGGCCTGAGAAGGGCGCTTGTTTAGATTTTTGAGCTAAGACAAAGCAATGACTATATGTTGCTCTAAAGCAGCTACCCTTGGTTCAGATGCAGCGGGGAGGTTGTGAGGGTTAACTACCCCAACGGCTCTATTTTAGCAAAAGTTTATGGTGTATAGGTAGCCTATAGTGAGCACCACTTGTTGGAATCCTGGCATGGTTAAAGCTCCCCGGTGCTTTTGCACAGGATTTTAACAATTTAACAAGCCTATAGTATTGGAACTCTTTTACTGCTATTAAAGATTTAATGAGGAGATAACAAACCTCAAGAAGATTATATGTTTAAACATATTTTTAGTCAAAAGTTAGACAAAAGCAAACCCTGATTAAAGTATCGCCTCCTATTATTTAGAGTAACTGAGGCTAAAATGAGAGGGGCAAGATAATTTGGCATAAGCAGAGGATAGCTCGATTAGGAAATATTATGATTCAACCTTTTAAAACTCTTGAGAATCTCTACACCTTAACTGGACTTCAGGTGGTGATCAGTAGCGGGTAAGATGTATCCATGCAATAAGGATTTATAAATTTGATAATCAAACTTTATAAATTATTTACCCCTCAGCTGTTGACCTGAGGTCCTAGGTGGTGATTGGTAGAGAAGATATTTTTATACCACTGAACCCCCTTTATGTCTACAAAAAGAGGTTATTTCCTCTTAGGAAATTAAACTAAACCGCAGTTGGAGCGTGGGAGACCCTTGGAAGGAGTCTTAAATTTCTCAAGGGTTCAGTATAGCCTTAATAATGATATCAAAGCATTTTGGCCGAGGCATAGGGGTAGAAGTATTACCCAGATAGGATTATTCATTCTGGAGTTGAAATGGGAGGTTTTACCTATATTTGTGGAAATTTGACCCCAGGATTTGATTCCTTGTAAATTCACATATAAGTGTTTGACAGTGTTGTTCAGGCAACGCCTTGACTGTTACATCACCCCTTAAATGAGAGTCCTCTCTGGATAGAAAACTCTTCCGCCTTCTGTGGGCAGTTGCTGCAGTTATCATCAGTTTTCCAGGTGGACTCTTCCATTGGGTAAACTACCAACTTCGATAGGTACCAATGCTTCCCTTGGTAGATTCTCATTTCCAGGATTTCATCCACCTCATACTCAGCTTTTCCTGGGTTGCCCAAGTGAAATGGCTCTGGATTCTTTGGAAGTTGACCTTTGAACTTTTTATAAGTTGCTAAAAATGTGGTACTAGATTCACGCAAATTCCCTCAGGGAATTCAAGTTTATAGGCTACTATATTGACTTGATGGAGGACCTTGATTGGGCCTGGGCGATTGGCCTAAATTTCATGCAGCTTTTGGGGACCAAGTATTTCTTCGCGTTAATCAACACCAGGTCTCCTTCTTTTAGCACTGGGGCATTTGATCAGAGAGCATCGGCCTTATTCTTCTGCATCTCTACCACCTTCATTAAATTTGCTCGTAGTGTTTTCAGATTATACTTCATCTTGACTGCCAGGCTTTTGATGCTGGGTTCAGACTTTTGAGGTGGTTTTATACCATCTTACGGTGAAACCCTTAGTTTGCCAGGAAGGGCAACATTCCTGTCAATGAGTGCACTAAATTGTTGTGTGCAAACTTAAGCTAATTTCAGTAAGTTATTCCAGCGTTCTTGTTGGGTGGTCATATAGCAGCGCAAGTACTGCTTTAACTTGGTTAACTCGTTTGGTTTGGCCGTTAGACTGAGTGATAAGCCAATGTTTTACAAAGTATGACCTGAAATTCTCCAGTAGTGTTGCCAGAAAAGCGAGATGAATTTTGGACCTCTATCTGACACTATCTCCTTGGGGAGACTATGGCGGGAGAACACCTCATAAAAATATCTGCCATGTCCTTTGCCGTGATCTTGGAAATACACAAAAAGAACTAGGAATACTTAGTCATTCTGTCAACCACCACCATGACAGCATCATAACCTTTAGATCATAGACGCCTCATTATGAAGGGTAAACTTAAAAAGGATCATGGCATTTCTGAGATCTGGAGTGGCTTAAGTTTCTCTAGGGGATTCTGCCTGGTGTTTCTGAATTGGGAAAAGTTATGCATTACAATTTGTACTTCCTCTCAGAACTAGGAATCCCCGCCATGAGTAGCTTTGAACCAGGAACTCTATAGTTTTCTCTGTCCCCAGGTGTCCCGCCAAGGGGTGGTTGTGGAATGCTCTTATTACCTCCTCCTGGAGCTCTTGGGTTGGAAGACACAGGTGCCCTTTGTAAGGATGAGGCCCTTCTCTTTCTGGTAATTCTTGTGATATTCATTCTAGATACCCCCTCTAGATAGGTCCTTCCAGAGTGTGGCCCCATACTCTAAACGTCGTTTCACATCCTGAAGCTTGTCCTTCAATTTATAAGTGGAAAATTTGATGGCGTCAAACACATTTGGAGGTAACATAATTGCCTTGTTGTATTCATCCAACTCCTTCTTTGGGAATACCATTCCCAGGTCTCTGAACAGGAGTTATAGGATGAGGTTTTTCTCCCATGGCTTACATTCAATCTTCAAAATATACTGCGCTAGTTCAAGATGCCACTGGGCCTGGCATTGGTTCATGCACTTTGGGCTCTTATAGAATTTGAGGGCGCGATGGTCTTTTCTGATCATAACTGGGTGCTGGGCGTACAACAAGTGATGCTTCCATTGCTCCAGAGCTGAGACAATAGCCATGAGCTCCTTATCGTACACAGGGTAGTTTGTCTTAGTGAGCATCAATTTCCTACTAAAATAGCTTACAGGATGGTCTACCCTGCCTTCTCCCTCCAGAAGCAGAATTGCCCCAATTACGAAGTTTATGCTTCAGTCTCCACTATGAAAGGATGGTTGGCATCAGGATGGGCAAGTAAAGGTGCAGTCATGAGGATATGCTTGATGCCTTGAAAAGCTTTATTCCTCATCATATTCTCACTGGAATGGCACCTGCAATGTCATATGGGTCAAGGGTGAAACAGTTTTGGAGAGGTCTTTAGCAAAACGTCACAGGAAGTTCACGCATAGGAAAGTTCTAAAGCCAGTTCTATAAGTAGGGGCTGACCATGCCTTACCATTTTCCACTTGTCAAGGTATATTGCCGTCCCTTTTGGAAGATTATCTTCCCCAATAAAGAGACAGAGTCCTTGTAGAACTCACATTTTTATGGCTTTAATAAGAGGTTCGCCTTGTCAAGGGTCTTAAGGATGCTCAGCACGTTGCCTCTGTTCTCCTCTTTAGTCTAGAATAAGAAAATCTCATTCATGTATGCTACACAGCTTTTTCCAATAAAGTTGCTCAAAGTGTTGTTGATGGTGTACTCAAATACCGCTGTGGCATTCTTTAGACTGAAGGTCATCACTTTGGATTCAAACATCCCTCCTATAACACTTGGAGGCCATGTACTGTTGTTGCTCTGGAATCACAGTCCTATGTGGAAAACATCGACCTGGTCCAGCTTGGTGAAGATCTGACTCCCTGAAATCATCTGGGAGATAAGCTCCATCAAAGGAATGGGATATGGGTTGGACTTGGTTATTGCGTTCAACAAACAGTAATCTACACACACAGTCTGACCTCATTACTCGATTTGGGAACCAGGCATATGAGACACCATGGGAGAATTAGAGGGTACAATCATCTACGTTAAGGATCTCTTCAACATACGCTTCTAGGGCTGGCTTCGCCTTTAGGTTCAAGGGGTAGACGGGGTCAACCCTTTGGGAATTCCGCGTCATTTTTGAACTTGAACGTAAAGGGGAAAGGCCCATTTGGAGAGGTTGAGGGAGCGTTGTTCTTCTGGAACAGGTGGTATATGTTTTGAAATTTTCTAGGATGTCCATCACAAGTTCCTGCCAAAGCACAGAATTCACAACAGCCTTCCCTCCACGAGTTGTAAAGAGATATAGTGCTACAGGAGGGTGATCCTTTTGGTGCATCATAATCAGCCGCTTTTTCAGTTAAAACTGAAAGGAGTACTTAAGCCATTACCACATTCCCAGTGTCAGTAATTTAACCAGATGGAATCCCCCAATGATTTAATGTTATTTGGGATGATATGGCCAATCCCAGCAGAATGGCTTATTGACTTAATTTTGTATGATTTAATATGATTGCTAGGTAGTTGCTCCCCCAAATTGGGTTGAGCCAAATCCAAGTATTCCGCAAAGTTTGGAAGAAGGTTCGAGTGGGGCCAATTGGTGGCCCCAAATTAGTATAAGGATCACCAGCAACTAATAGCCAATGATGATTCAATTAAAATCAGTTAGCAGAATCAATGTTTGACGCCAAATGCCATTTTTGGACTGTTGTGGGATTTCTGGCGTAAAGCTGAAAATTCGCTTCAATCATCCATCTATGATTTTGTCCTGTACTATTTATTAAATGTTGCCGGATCCAACAATTATGAGTTCTAAGCAGCCGATGTTATTTCTAGTGCCTCATTTATTATAATCAGTTATTGCTGAATAAGGCAATTCCTAATCAATCAACTGAGATAAATTGAGAAGAGATGTCAGTGAGATGCTGAGATATTCTGAGTCAAAGCAAGCGACTGAAGTTGTTTCCAGCACATTATAATCAACTCAAAGATCAAATCAAAATTTGACAATTTTTTAGATTAATACTTTATATGGCTCACCAGTGACTTAATGCTGATGATGAGCCAAAACTAATTCAGACATCAGGAAGGACAAGGCGAGAGGGTCAATGCCAGGGAAGAGAATGTCATGGTTGGATGACTTATTAATAAGAACTAATGCCAAAGACAAGGCTGAGCAACAGGAGGCCCAGAAGGTGAAACTTCAGGTTCTTCCTGACCTGAAACACACCTTAGACCAACGCTGGGTGCAAGCAAAACATGCCCAGGTTGGTACTAATGGTGTGCAAAACGCCCAGCCCCTTATCTCGGCCCAGGCACTGAAATGAACAATCTATGTAATGAATGAAGATGGTTCAATTTGGTTAATTGGAGAATGAGGGTTCCAATCCCATTCAAGTTACAAAAATCATGAACTTGGGTTAAATACAGCTTCAATCGATCACTTGAGTGAAGGCAATTTTGGTGTATTTTACCAAAATGGATGTAAGAGTTTGTTTATTGGAGCGTCAAGGCCTGGGCACACTGCTGCAGAACCCTAATTACCCCATCCCACTTTAAATATGATTTTTGTGACCAACATTCCTTGTTGGTCAACTTTCTTAAAATAAATTTACCTGTTTCAATCTACGTTTTGTTTATGGTTCCTTAGGCGAACTTGGGTTAGACTCTTCAAGGGGTCTCCAACTATGTTGGCCACTACATACTTTCCCAATTTGCTGAAGTTTCAAGTGCTCCCTTGGGCCGCTCTGGTTCCCTCCAGATTGAGGCGTTCAAACCTCCTGTCCCCGAGTTCCACTTGATTATGGATTCCCCTCTGGGGTCCACTCAAGCTATGTTGTTTCTAGCTTACCTGGTACTGTATATCGCTCTCTACACCCTTTCCTTGGGTTCCTTTTGTACAGGCACCGTTCAAGGTGCCTTGTTTCCCATTTTCCTAATGGCTAGTTCCCTAGCAGTGTGGGTTTGCATTCCACACCACCTCACTGGGAATGAGAGAGTTACAGACACTTTCTTGACATTAGTCGACCAACCCTTTTATTTTATGTGCATGAAAATTATCCGTGTGGAACTTTCATTTATTTGTAAACTGGATGCACTGGCCGTTTGTCACTGCCACAATGGTGCTCACCACAGTTTTCTTGCTTGATTTTGTTTTGGTGCATCTCAGCGTTATTCTTGCAACTACTGATTGGGAAGTGGCCACCCTTCCTGCTCATACCTGGTGGTCTCAGACCTTTCATGATCCTGTTGTCACGATTCCCCGCCTTTCTCCCAAGATCTACTCCAAAATCCAATAGGCCTTAGCTACCCTTGAGCCAAAACCTTCCTTAGGAAATAACAACTTATCTGATTACTCTCCGCTTTTATGAGGAGTAGATTTGTTGTATCATTTGTCTTCAGAAGCGGCAATTGGATTTTTGCCATATTCCATGCACATACGCTCTTGTGGTGATCCGTGGAGGGCTTGGAGCGCGTCTTGGTGCAACGTTGTCCTGATGGAGCATCTAAATAATCCTTCTATGAGTTCTTTTCTTTGAGACAAGCAGGTTAGCTGGTGAATTTGTATTTGGATGAAATTTGTGTAAAAGCCCAGGCTTTATCCTTGCCTGACATTGTGAAAATGTTGTTTCTCCATTCTCCCATGGACCTTTCCATGCGTAATTCCCCAATTGGCTGTCACCCCTTTCAACTTTGCTCTTCTGATTGAAGTCCTTTGGGGTAGTTTCTCCGCCCCAACCCAGAAGGGGCCACGTGATTTTGCCGTCATAATTGCACCTGGGTCGGCCCCCATAAACATGGGAATTGAAAAGTCAAGCGCGCCTTTTACAACAATGGAATCTTATTCTTCCAAACCTTCAAATTTTGAGGAATTTGAAGCTGAGTGGGGTTCTAGCCCTGAGTATAGAATAAACATATCAGCTGATTCCACCGCGAGGATGTCACCTGTGGTTTTCCCTATAAATACCGCGTCCTCAACTAGTGATATTACCTTGAATTGTGAGGTTCTCCCCACTGATTTCCTCTCCATCTTGGCAGAAATCAAGGATTTAGGAGAGTCCGGACCCAAATTTATCCAAAAATGGGACCCTGATAACATTTTTTCTCCCCACCACGTTTCTGATGGGGCATGCCAACGTATGAGTTATGGGCCTGGGGGTGATGGCCCTGGATAACGTAGCACACCGGACCATCGGAGTAGGTGTGGGTTCATTGGAGCCTGAAATGTGTTTTATAATACAAATGATTTTTCACAAAACGAGCCATTTATAAGCTCATATGGCCTGGATGAGTACCCTATTCCAGTTTATCGGATTACCCCTGAGAACCCTCGTTTGACCCCTACCATGATCTTGGCATACAGGATGTGGAAAAGGAGCTTCATGTTAAATATAATAATGTATATGCACCTGCAGAAGGTGTGGTGGGATATGTGGCCTCAGTAGTAAGAGTGGCCCACTGTCCCTCCCCCTTTTATGATTCCAAAACATACCCTGATGGCTTGTTCAAGCCAGAAGAAAAATTTTAAGGTGAGATGGTTTTTCTGCTTTAAATAAATCCCATTCTGGATACTTCTTGTTGACTGCTGCCCTTAAATCCTCTTTTGGAAAGTTCAGCACAACTATTTTAGTGGGTACTGGTGCCTCAAATAATTTTATTGACCAAGACCTTGCTGACTACCTTTAGTTGAGTTACTCACCAGGTGGTATGGTTAGAGGTGGGGCATCTCAAGGTATCCTCACACAGAACGTCATGGGATTAGTTGACTTCCAGGTGGGCTCCTATCTTTTGTCCGACCAGTTTCAAGCTATCAGAAACCTCTTGTTCCCCATTATTTTGGGTGTAGAGTGGTGGCGAAAGTTTGACGTCAGGACATATTTGAAATAAAACACTCTATCTTTACCTTTGATAAATGATCACCAGTTGATTGTTCCTTTGTCGGAGGATAATGCCCAAGGCAAATTACCCCATTGGCCCAATGTTCCCACTCCTTATCTTTCCCCTTTGCTGAAGCCCTCCGTGAGACTTTCCTTACCTTCCTGTTTGGAGGAATTGCATCTTCTTTTGATGCAGCTTCAGCTAGTACACTTCCAGATCATTCTGAGTTTGATTGTGAGTTTAAACTCACTGTGGATCTGGTGCGTATTTCTTCCCCCATATACCCATTGACTGTCCGGGAGGAAGAGGCTTTAGATGTGTGGGTGAAGGAGCAGTTGGCCAAATGTGCCATCTTTCAGCGTACCTCCCCTGTCTGCTCCCCACTTCTCTTTGTGGAGAAGGCTGATGGAACGTTATGCCCTTGTGTTGATTATGGAGATATAAACAATGTGACTTTACATGACCTTCATCCCATCCCTTTATGTTCCCAGATTGCGCGTTATGTAGAAAAGGCAAAAGTTTTCTCCAAGTTGGATTGCCTCAATGCATTCAATCAAATCTGGATAAAGAAGGGTCAGGATTGATTAACTGCATTCCGCACCAGGGAAGGAATTTTCCATTTCCGGGTCATGCCCTTTGGGCTTAAGAATGCCCCTGCCATCTTTCAACGCCACATTGATGCTGCGTTGGGGGACTTGTTGGGGTATGTGCGGTGGCCTACATGGATGATATCCTGGTGTTTTCCCTGATCAGGAGTCACATGCAGTACACCTTTGAAAAGTGATGGAGAGATTGAGGGCCGCTCGCCTTACACTCAAGATTAGTAAATGTGAATTCTTCAAGTCCCAGGTTACTTTTCTGGGCAACTTCGTTTTTGACCAAGGCCATATGATAACTCCAGACAAAGAGAAGGCTATATGTGAGTGGCCCACCCCCACCTCAGTCAAGGATTTGAGGAGCTTTTTGGGGATGTGTACGTTCCTCAAGAAGTTCACACCCAATCTCTCCGAGGTGGCAGCACACTTATATAAGGCCGGTGGTGCCAAGGTGCTTCAGTGGTCCCCCGTTTTGGAGGATGCTTTCCAAGCGGTGAAGTGCACCCTGTTATCCACATCCATCCTTCTTTATGTTGACCCTGCAAAGAAGTTCATTGTGTCTTATGATGCTTTAAACTTTGCCATAGCAGCTGCCCTGTTACAGGTGGGTGAAGATGGGACTGAGCATCCAGTGGGATACTTTTCTAGGAAAATGTCTCTGCATGAGTTAAACTACGCCGTATATGACATGGAGTTATTAGTATTGGTGGAGGCGCTGATTTATTGGCGTCACCACTTACATGGCTCCTCCCAATCATTCCAGGTAAGCACAGACCACCGAGCCTTGTTGTACTACCGCGCTTCTCATGTCCTAACACCACGTCAGACCCATTGGCATGAGACCCTTGCCCTATTTGAATTTTCCTATGAGTTCACCAAGGCAAGGAGAATGGTTTGGCAGATGCTTTAAGCCGCAACCCTGCTTTGGCTCCCAATCCAAAGGAGGTAGAAATTTACAACACCCAGTTGATGATTCCGCTGAGTATGATTTTGCCTCAACTTCCTGATTCCATGGTCCATACGCCAGCGCTCGCACCTCTGGAAAATGCAGCAGAATATAGTATGTTCATAAAGGTAGTTTTTTCTCAGCCGATATCATCTGAATATACTGTTGTTCTTGCTAAGAGCGCTCTGAATCAGGAGGACTTATCCAGGGGTTATCGCGTGAAGGATGAGATGTTATGGTTTTCAAGGGTGCCTATGGGTCCTTGATGGACCACTGCGCCTGGAAATCATCCGGGATCATCATGATGGAATCACCGTTGGTCATCCTAATAAAGCAAAGACCTTGGAGTTGTTATGACGCACTTACAATTTGAAAGGCTTGCCTGCTCAGGTGAGGCAGTACTTTAAAGAGTGCCTGATCTACAATCAGATAAACCTAATCGGCAACCTTTAGCAGGGTTGCTGGTAACAGTCCAAAAGGCTGAAGAACCCTGAACTTCCCTATCAGTGGATTTATTGTGGAGTTACCCGTTTCAGATGGGTATGATGCCATCATGGTGGTGGTGGACCACTTTACAAAGTTCTCCCACTTTATTCCTTGCAGAACGACCATAACTTCTGCTGAAATGGCAGGCTCTTAGTCGCCCATGTATTTGCGCTTAATGGGGTTCCTCAAGAAATCATTAGTGACTGGGGACCCCAGTTCACCTCTGTCTTTTAGGAAGAGTTATGTAAAACTCCTAAGATTCGCCCCTGCCATTTGTCTGCCTATTACCCCCAATCAGATGGGCAGACCAAGCGAGTGAACCAGTGTTTGGAACAATTTCTGCGTTTTTAAACCACCGCAGATCATCCAGATTGGGTTCCTCACCTTCCCAAGGCCCAGTTTAGCTACAACACTTTGCATTTGTCAATTGATTGTTCACCCTTTTTCGCCAACCATGGCTTTAACCCTGCTTTTAACATGAAACCCAGCTGTAGTTCCAAAGTGGAAGCAGTGGTGGACTTTTCTAAGACCATCAAGAAGGTCCACTAGAGGGTATCCACAAGTTTGGAGGCGGCTATGCTAGTTTATAAGGAGAACGCTGATGGAAAGTGCCGAGTGGGTCTAGCGTATAAGGAAGGGGATCTCTAGGATGCTTGATGCTCGCAACATCCCTATCAAGCAGTCATGCAAAAAGCTGGGTCCAAAGAGGATTGGTCCTTACGGTGTAGTTAGAATGGTGGGTCATGCCTCATACAGTTGGATCCTCCCTCCGCGTTCTGGATCTTATGCATCTTTCATGAGAGCAATTTGATGTTGTTTGAGGGCCCCCACCTGCGACTCCTGAGGCTTATCTCGTGGATGAGGAGCCATAATAGGAAGTAGAGGAAATAGTAGCCTCCTGCAGGGTTAAGCGACGTCTCAAGTACCTGGTATCCTGGAAGGGGTTTGACGCGGCTGAGAACAGTTGGGTGCCGCCATGGGACTGTGTACATGCCCAAGACCTGATCGAATCTTTCCATAATCGTTTCCCTGAGGCTGCAGGATCTAATCCCAAGCCAGCCTTTGCTGCTATGGAGTCGCCACCAGCACATTAGAACTTCTCCTTAGCAAACGCCCCTGGAGTGGGGTGGAACCTAAGAAGGAGGAGAGGGTAATGTCATGGTTGGATAACTTAATAGTGGGAACTAATGCCAACAACAAGGCTGGGTGACAGGAGCCCAGAAGGTGAAACTTCAGGCTCTTCCTGACCTGAAACACACCTTAGACCAACGCTGGGTGCAAGCAAAACATGCCCAGGTTGGTACTAATGGTGTGCAAAACGCCCAGCCCCTTATCTTGGCCCAGGCACTGAAATGAACGATCTACATAACAAACAAAGATAGTTCGATTTGGTTAATTGGAGAACGAGGGTTCAAATCCCATTCAAGTTACAAAATCATGAACTTGGGTCAAATACAGCTTCAATCGATCACTTGAGTGAAGGCAATTTTGGTGTATTTTACCAAAATGTTTGGAAGTTTTTTTTTATTGGAGCGTCAAGGCTTGGTCACACTGCCACAGAACCCTAATTGCCCCGTCCCACTTTAAATATGTTTTTGCGACCAACATTCCTTGTTGGTCAACTTTCTCAAAATAAATTTACCCAAGTCATTCTACGTTTTGTTTATGGTTCCTTAGGCGAACTTGGGTTAAACTCTTCAAGGGGGTCTCCAACTATGTTGGCCACTACATACTTTCCCAATTTGCTGAAGTTTCAAGTGCTCCCTTGGGCCGCTTTGGTTCCCTCCAGATTGAGGCGTTCAAACCTCCTGTCCCCGAGTTCCACTTGATTATGGATTCCCCTCTGGGGTCCACTCAAGCTATGTTGTTTCTAGCTTACCTGGTACTGTATATCGCGCTCTACACCCTTGCCTTGGGTTCCTTTTGTACAGGCACCGTTCAAGGTGCCTTGTTTCCCATTTTCCTAATGGCTAGTTCCCTAGAAGTGTGGGTTTGCATCCAACGTCACCTCTCTGGGAATGAGAGAGTTACAGACACTCTCTTGACAGAGAATAGTGCAGTAGAAGAAGAGTGGTTGGCTGGAAGAACCAGTGGAAGAGCTGATAGGTCAGAGGTGGGTGCAGTAGCCCTTTTGTAAATAGTATAAATACCTGGCGCCTCCCTTTCAATAAAGCTCTCCCTTTGCCTATTCTACCTTTTTTTATAAGTTTTTTTTTAATTTGGTGGTTGCAGTTTAGGTTAAAGGGGATCCCCATAATGGCATGTGTGACATGCCAAGGGGTTAGCCAGAGCTGCTGGCCCCGTCGCCTAAGTTAAAATGGCAAGGGCTGACCAGTCTTCATACTGGTTGGCCTGCCAACTAGAAGAGACCGTAGTCGATTTTCTGACACCCAGTATTATGGGGTGAGGCAGGTTCCTGATAGCGCTAATTGCTTCTTGGAGCTTGTGAGGCCCTAGCTGGAGAATCACCTGGGGATTGCCTTACCAACATTCTACTGAATTGGATGTTCAGATAATGTAATGTTTCCCTTCCATCTCATATCAAGCTTAACTCTTTTCTCTAAACCAACGTCTAGATAAATGTACTCTGCCCCTGTGTCTACCAGCGCCCAGAGTTTGTTATCACCCCTCACCTTATTTACCCCAATTTTGTAATGAAAATGAAACATAGAGATAAGACGAAGTATTTCCTTTATTAGTGAAGTGCGCTCGGGGGTCAATCAGAAGTTGTAGGTAGTACTTGAAGTGCCCTCACTGTGGTTTTTGGAGGGGGTCACATCATTGGCAGAGCTGCGGAGTAATCCTTAAGTGGGCTCCTGCGAGGAGCTGAAGACAGGATCATACTCAGCGCGGCATCCATGGAACTTCCTAAGTTGTGAAATGAGGTGGAATTTCTAATAGCTAATGCCAGTTGCTCCTTCACCTGGGTCACAAATGAGACTTCCTCATTGAGGGAGGCTCCCAGGAAAGTAGTAGTCATGGTGGTGTGGATGTCAGGGTGGAGATTCTGGTGGAACTTTGCACAATCTGGAAGGAGAAGACTTTGACAGCCTTTGCCAACGGACAACAAACATGGGCGTACTCCATGATTAACATTTTCCTTTGTGTGAGGGTCAGGAGGGCAGACCAAGCTGCATTTTAAGAGACATTAGGAGTGGCCGCTCTAAACCAATTGGAGCCATTTATCCAAGGTAGGAGGAAGCGTTGACTGGGTTTCCAATAGCTCAGTGAACTAGTATGACAGTTTTGGGCAGAGCGGCCACTATTTGAACAATCTGGAGCAACATGGGTGGTTCCTTATGAAGCGGCGCTCAGTTAGGCCTGAAATTTAATATGATAAAAAGTTGCGTGTTGTGTCCTTAGCTCCCCAGGAGTGAGGGCCTATCAGAATTTGGTGAGGGCTGCTAAGAATGGGAGTGGAGTTGGACATGTCTGAAAGAGGGGAGGAAACAGGTGGCTTCTTCTATGAGAAACATGAGAGAATATGACCATCATAGATGTGATAGGTGTTCATTATGCAGGCTAAGCGCGTTCTAAAAGCTTATCCATCTTATATAGAAACAGAGACATCATGTTAAGTGAGCTCTGCCTAATGTATGGGCATCATCTCTTAATGGTTGCTCTTAAAGGTTTGCTAACAGGGCTAAAGCTATAGCCCCAAAGCAGGATAGAGCTCCAAAATGAAAGCGAGTCCATTGGCTATGCAGTCGTCTTAGGAGTTACAGAACTTATAAAGAGATTCATACACTGATTATTATCAGCTGTGTTTTATCCCTAAGGAGATGCATCCCATAATTGATCCACTGTTTTAGCTCTGGGTGTCCTTCCTGACATTATGGCGCCAGATTTCCGATTTTTGAAATAAGATTTTTAAATTCAAAAAAGAATAATTCACGATTTTAATATTTTATTAGGAGGATTCTAGAAGACAGATTTACACAAGCACCTTCTCTTGCTGGTTTATATACTTAAATATAACAGAACTGATGAATTGCGCTTAGTGAAGATCCTGTGGAGACTGTGGACAGTTTAGACCTTGTGGCCTATTCAAGAGTTTTAGACCTTGAAATTTATGTCAAGATTTATTCTAGATGGTTAACAAAATTGAGGACCATCTTGAAAATTTTAGATTTAATTTTTATAAGATTAATTAATATTTACCTATGATTTAATCAAAGAAATTGTTTTGAAAATTAAGATTATCAAATATGGCGTAATGTCATTTATGTGCTTTAGCTAACATTCGATTTTTGCAAATCAATTTTTGAGGGTCAAAACCTCACAACCCGCCTGTTAATCCTTATTATCCTCCCTAAGGGAAACTAAAGCTATGTGGCGGTCAGGCATAGCCTTGATCGTCACAACCAGGTGCTACTTTCAATGTGAAGGAAAGAGCAATCAGAAATCCCCATTGCCTAAATCCCGCGCCACTATACGATGATTGGAACTCTTGCTTGTGAACTTCTGCAAGGGTACCTTCAGATGCATGTGTTATATATCTAGAATCACTTGCGACACCACCTTAATATCATGATTGAAAAGGCGTTTATGATCCACAAACCTCTTGTAATCACTTAGTGACTTCGTAAGTGCTCCCAAATCAGAGATTAAGAACTCCAAATCCTCTGAAGCTGCTCCTCAGTGGTAGGTGCTTTGGGTTGTGGAGAAGGACCAATAAGGAATGAGGGGCTATACCTGAGGATAGGCTTTATAGGGGGAGAACCCCATTGACAAATGAGTGTCATTGTTGTAATAAAGCTGCACCAAAAAGAAGATTGGCGGCCAAGGTATCTTGTGTGGTGGAGACATAGCGCTAGAGGTACTGTTTAAGGATCTGGCTGACCCTATCCATCTGGCGTCCAACTGGGAATGATATTTCATGAACTGGCACAGCTGGATCTTCAAGATAGACAATATGGCAGTCCAAATCTAGGCCGTAAACTGCAGCCCCAGTTGCTTACCACCTCTTGGGTAAACAAAACACAAGAAAGCATCGCAAACAAAAAGCTGGGCCATCTCTTTGGGGAGTAACAGCAGAAATATAAGCGATAAATAGGGAAAATTTTGTAAAGCAGTAACTATCACCACAATTGCATCAAACTAATTGGAATGGGGAGCTCAACAATGAAGTTGACAGAAACCAAAATCCATGGACTTTGAGCCTGCTGCAGGGGATGCAGGAGATCATATCTACCTGATCAATGTGACTTAGCGTGTGCACATGTCACGCAATTTGTGACTTACTCCAGAAAATCCTTGGAGCTGTCTGGCCAGTTGAACGTTCACTTTATAAAATTAAGCAATTTTTGTGTCTGGGGTGACCCACAACTGAGGGTATCATGGTGTTTTGAAATTACTTCATCCTGGAGTAGGAGAGGCACCCAAAACTGTCCATAGAGCATAAGTTGGCCCTCCACTACTGAGTAATGAGTGTTCTTGTGGCTCAGTGCACCCACCTGGTCAAACAACTCTAACCTATCCTCGTAGGAGGTCTGATTCTCCAGCACCAGAGATACCAATATAATATCTGGCGCCCAGTCATCCATAGAATCTTCAAGAGGAGTAATGGTGAGGATATGGGTGTAAGGGATAACTGTTTTCAACTCTTGCATCTCCTCCTCCATCAGAAACAGGGAAGATTTGCAATTCAACAAAAATGAAGAATTTTTAACGCCCCCTTTGCAAACTTGGACTAAAAATTAAAGCCTCACAAGTCACAGAACATCTGAGCCTGCTGGTGCGCTAACTTCTGGAATTTTCAAAAGTACATCAGGGCCTGATGATCCATCCAAATGATTACCTCATGTGGCGCACCCTGAAGAAGGTACCGCAATAAGTAAGCAACCATGCTATAGCGGCCAACTCCTTATCATAATGGCCCAGGACTATTTGGATGAAGTAAACTTGCACAAAAAATAGGTGAACAGGTGTTCCACCCTGTCATGCGCTTGAAGCAGCACTGCCCCATGGCAGCCAATGGGGCATCGCCTTGATAAAAGGATTAGTGGGGTCAACACGCTGGAGAATGGGAGGTGCCACAGACTCCTCTGATAGCAATAAACGCCCATTGGCACTTCTCCATCCATTGAATGGAGAACTCTTTTCCATCAAGGGATGCAGCAGGGTGGCCAAAATTTAAGAGAGAAGGGGAAAGATTTTTTTAAAAATATATGCTTGTGCCCAAGAAAACCTACAATTGCTTCTGGGTGGTGGTTTGGTCCACATGAGGATTGCCTTAAGCTTGCAGAGGAATTACATAACCATCCTTCAGGACCACATTACCTAGGAAGGTAATCTCCTCCCTGAAGAACTCGAACTTGGAAGGTTTTACATTGAGGTCTGCTTAGTACAACGCAGCAGCACTTCCTCCAGGTCCTTCTCAAGATGCTTGGGAATGGAGGAATGAATGAGATTATCATAATATATGCCATTGCACAGGTGAAGTGAAGATCACCGAGCATGTCATTGATCATCCACTAGAACGTGGCTGGGTCATTTTTTAAGCCAAAAGGTATCACATGGAACTATAGATTCCTCTTCTAATATGAACCGCAGTAAGCCACTACTGGCCTTAAGCCATCCTAATCTGGTTTAACACATTTGTGAGATTAAGATTCAACAACACCTGGGACTTCACCTTTTCTTGCTAATTGTCTGCTCAAAGGGAAGGGAATAGGGCTGTACATGGTTAAGTTATTAAGATGACCATAGTTCACACAGGGCCACAAGGTGCTATTGGCCTTCTGAAAAAATACTATGGGAGAGCCAATTGGCGAGGCGACTATAAAGACCCAACCCTTCAAGAGCATGTCGTTTAACCACACCTGCAAGGTCTTGTCTTATTGTTCTGTATAAAGATACAGAGGACAATTTTTCAGTTGATTACATTCACTGTCATGCAGAAGGCCAGATCAACTCTGAGTGGGATGGAAGAAAGTTGGCTTTCTCTATATCAAAAATTCCTTGTACCCACTCAAGCTGGAGAGGAAGTCCGCTGGAAATGCCATGTGGAAGTAGTTGAGACAATAAACCCCATCGCTCCCACAGGGGAAAGGTATTGATTTGCAGAAGTTTGCCCCATGAATGCATATTCACAAATGACAAAAAGTTGGTCTCCAGTTAATACTAACCTGTTGCTGTCGCCACCATCTAACCCAAGGATAAGGTACCAATTTATTTTTTCTTGCAGAACTCAAACTGATGGAGGGAACTGCCTGGGGATATTTGCTACCAATCATCCACGGGTGATGGCTTCTGACCACTGCCACCTCCTGACGCACTTTCTGAATTTTCCTCACCAACTCTTGGGTGGTAAGCAGAGGAGAAAGAGGCGCGATTTTCAGGGAATATGCCATTACCCATCTCTCATCTACCATATGGGCTAAATTTCTCAGGGTGATGAGAGGGACAGCTTCTGGCTTCTTTCCCTTCCTGATGAAAAATGAGAATTACTCTCAATTCAGGTGTAAGGGTTGTTCCCAAGGCTTACAGGTTGTGCAACGCCTTTGCTACCTTCCATTAGACTATGAACATCGTAGTGGGTGACTTAGAAATCAATATGTCTTAGTGTGAGTATATGATAAAAATATATCCTTAGTAAATTTCAATGAACAATTACAACATTTGGAAGAAGACTTACAATGGCTTACCTCTGCTAATCTCAAGATCAAACTAAAAAGTTCAAAATTCCAGAAGCAACTTTAGTACCTGGGATTCATCATTGACAAGAAGGTCCTACAGCTCCAGCCAGATAAAAATAAAGTTCATCAAGAAGATGAAGCAGCCAACCATTAAGTAAGACGTCCAAGCTCTTCTAGGGATAGTTGGTAGTACTAATAAAAAGTTTCAAGAATTTTAAGAAAATAAGAACTATTGTTCCATCTGTTTAAAATGGGACGCAATTAAGTGTACATTTCACTGTCAACTGACTTTTCCTAAGCCATATAATTGCCTCTCCTCTGAGCTAGTACTCTTGTACCCAAACTTTAAATAAGACATTCACAATACAACTGGATACTTTTCTCTCTTCCATGGGGCATGCTATTAAAACTTAACAACGAATGTGTAGAGCACCCCAAGGCCTACTGTAGTTGAACTCTAGAATTACATAAAAGAACTAAACCATAATTTAAAAGAGGTTTTAGCAGAAATTTACAGATGAAAATGGTTCAGGGGCTACGTCCACAAGTTATAAATCTTTGTGGTAACTGATCACTCTTCAAATTGATGGTTGCAAAATAACATTAATCAGAAGAGCAATTGGTCCATCGGGCATTGAAATTACAGGCTTATAATTTTTAAATTAATAATGTCCCGCATGAAACACCGTAACGCTAATGGACAGTCCTGGCTTTCCAGTATAGCGCTGAGCAAACATGATGTACAATCTCTATAACAAAACGTTGAACCAACAAAATGACAATGAACCAGAGGAGGGGCAACGTTCTTTGTACTAACAACAAAAAATACCTTCATTTAAGATGGGATAGCTCTTTAAGGTAACAGGAGGCTTGAATTACTAGATATTGTGACCTTTGGAACAAACGTACCTGATTCTTATGACTCACAACGTCATGTGGCATTGAGGATTCAAGGAGATGTATGAGCAGCTGAGAGAATATAGCTCTGGTTATTAATGCACTTTGCCGTTCAAAAGGCCTTTGGCTGGTATAAAGAAGTCAAGAAGGCTCATACCGCAAAAGCACCTCATACCATATAGTTATACCAAACTTCGCTTTTCACATCATATTGATTGACGTCATGGGGCTGCTGCCCATTAGCAGTGGCTAATTTAAGTATATCATGTTAGCCATTGACCACATTAAAAAATGGGTGCAAAACCAATCAAGGACTTGGGGTCCACAACAAGTATCAAGTTTATATAAGAAAAAAATCTACATGCATGGGTTCCCTCAAATCTTCCTGACAGACAATAGCATCAACTTCTCCTACCATGGTATACAAAGCTAAATGACTTAATGGTGGTTCAAAGGTTTTATCTCAACATCATATCACCTGCAATACCAACGACATGGTTATGCGTGTCGATGGTACCCTAGTCAGCATCTTGCAGAAGTTGGTACCTGGCAGGACATTTATCTGGAAACTCCTCTTATTCTTCACCTTCCCTGAATACAACATTTTATTTCACTCATCAATGATGAGTTCATCATTTTAATTATTGTATAAGTACACCTGCACTGCTCACAATTTTGTATTCCTAAATTCATGGAGAGAGCATGAGCCCATCAATATCTTAAAATCTCACATGGACGTTATTTCAGCTCCAGACTGAATCATATTAAATGCGATAGCCTGGAAAAAAGTAGGAAAAAACAATCAGGATCAACGCCATTTACCACATTTTAATGTGGGGGAGTGAGTGCTTTAATTTTATATCACATATTTAGTAGTACTAACAAATTATAATATATTTGGAAAGTATTTTTTAAAACTTAGATAAAATGATGATGGACGCCTATATGTGAAAGTAACTTCCAATCATGGGCAAGAACATTTATTTGAGTAAATGCCAAATTTCTGAAACAATTCCAACAGGGCGCTGAAACATTGACCTCAAGTACACTATAACCCAGTTCTTCATTATCGTGCAAATTGTCAGTCTCTTATTAGTACTAGTGGGCCAACCCAAGAGGGGTACATGCACGTTTTTTTTAGGGAGCCAAAAATAAAGAAAACTTCCCATATGGCGCCTCAGCAGTAAGCCTAAGCATCATATCAGATGGGGAAGGTGTTTCAGTGGAATCTCTGTCCTGCTTAGACTTGAAGGCATGTGAGAGAGCAGACAGAATGGGTGTGAAGAGCGTCAGCAGCAAGGGGCATAAGGTAAAAAAGAGTTGAATTACTGTCATATAAAAGGCATGCAGTATGCTTCACCTTGATGTACTGGTAAGCTAGCATTTTGCATAATTAGTCATTTTTGGAGTACAAGAAGAGCTTTTTAATTTTTGTCAGGTTTGGGGGTTGTTGAGGTTAAACTATGCCAACTTGGCAATATTGGCATATAAGTGACCCATGGCAAATGTGAACTCTCAAAAATATCCCCAGGCTTCCTCAGGGAAGTCAGCTGGGGAGTTTAGGCAGGAAGTTCTGTTGATTTGTCATTTAAATTTTGGTAAGCCACACTATACAGCTATGACAGATACTTCCAAATAGTTTGTCTTATCCTACTTTGGTTAGCTTACAAACAAGTAACCTTTTGGGGATATTGAAGTTAATGATTTTCATACTCTATTGTTCATAGATGTTCTCCTATGAGACAATATTTTTTATTTTTGTATTTGATTACAATCCTGATGAAAATCAATAGCTTGTTGTTCATGACCACTTACAATGCTGACATGTGAGATCAGATGTTGTTTAATAATCAACTATTAACTTCCTTTTGCATATCAATCAGGATTTTTATAATTAGATAAGGGTTTTTTGAGTTATTAAAGCGTTGAAAAAGCTTTTCTTGACAGGAACTTCTAGGTTAGCCTGGGTGATGTGGCCTACTTTAAAATAAATAATTTATTCCGTTACCTAAGAAGCTGCTAGCTTGTAAAGGTTGATCTTCTTGGTTTGATTAAAGGTGCTGAAACACGCTACTTTGAAAACCAGCCCATAAAAGAACGTAATCTAGTTGGTGGTGGATACTGACTCAGTGGATCAATAGCGAAGAAATTATTATTGTTGATAGACTCTTTAGGGTTAATCTGTTGGTAAAGGATGATGGTTTCATTGAGATGACTTCCAAAGAGTTTAGAACCAAACTTTTCTATTTAAACTTTATGTTTTACTAATTAAAGATAGCAGAAAATTAGAAAGTAAAATATTGCTTATATCTGTACTTAATTGTAAGAGGTAGAGGGATCAATTTCCCTTTTAATATTCTCTAAAGTCACCAGAAGTGAGGTAGATATTACTTTCCTGTAAGAGGATACCAGAATAGGGCTTAAGCCACTTGTAGAGAAGATAATTATATAGATAGTTGTCTTCATACAACTATCACTCTCTTTTACCCTAATGAAATTAGTCACAAGGGCCTGTGTTGTAGACTTGTAAAAAAGTTTACATGAATGACCCCATGAACACATTGAGGTATTGGTAAAGAAGAACGGTGGCGGGGCAGCAGCTGCTTTGATGGAAAGCTGATATGCATACAGTAATCTGGGAAGCACTTGCAAGGGAAGAAGCATCACTTAATATTGGACTTGCCAGGCTTAACAAACTCTGACCAATCAAAATTGGTTTGTATAATTATTAGAACAGTATTCATCATCTACCCATTTAGAATAAAATCAAAATGGGTTCAATATTGGTAAACATGGGCTAGCCACAGAAGCTGATCAGCTGGGGGTAGAAATGGATGTCTTATGAACTATCAACCAAGATAGTTCAACAGTACTTGAGCAGAAATACACACTGGAACTGTTTGGGAAGGTTGGGCTTAATTGGTAGGTACAGTAGGATCTGAAGCTTCACTAGTTGAGAGAGATTGATGGAGGACCAGATTTACTTAAAAAATACAGTGCAATGTCTAGGCCAATGGCAGAGGGAGAAAGGGCAGAAGCTTCTCTGGTGACAAGGGATGAGCACTTACGCTTAGAGTGGTCCAACCTGAAGCACAAAGGGCAGAGGGTATGGCAAAAATGAAACAAGCCAGAATGGGTGGCCGAGGTGCTGAGTGGACCATAATATAGGGGAACTCCAGATGGGTGTCCCAGTGTAAGGAAAGATATTTTCAAAGGCACAAGGCCTTTCAAGACGTCTGGCCCCATTAGGAACCATAGAATGAGAGATAATATTCGTGCTATAAATGGCCAGACCCTCCAGAAGATCATGGAAGTGTTAGTTGATAAAATTGTGGTTGGTCAATATAACAAACTTGACCACCATTGTGGCATCCAAAGGCAGCTTAGTGCGAGTGGTGGGAATGGCATATTTCATAAACTAGCAACATTATTGCTGCAACAATGGCCTGTGCTTCATTAGAGAATTCTAGATTGAAGTAGCCACTTGAAGGGCCAAAAACTATAAAACTAGAGGGCTTGAACACCTCCTTGGCCATCTTAATGATGACCACGTTAACGTAGGGTAATGAACTTTTGGGAATTAGGTCATATGAAGGCAGGTCCTTTGTAACTTGCTAGCTTGTATGAGTCAAGGCGAATAAAAGGAACTTGGCTAAATAGAGGCCAGAGCTTTCCATATGAGAGTGTGTAACATAGAACTTGGCTAGATAAAGGCCAGAGGTTCCAAAAAATATATAAATCGTTTAGGGATTTAACCATAATGGTTCAGAGGTCCCAAAATTATTAATAAAAATGATAGGGACTTAACTTCACATGGTTTAGAAATCCAACAACGAGATTTAATAAAGAGCCTTCAAAATAAAAATTATAAACATAAAGGTATTTTATCAGGCAGAATGCCTAGCACTTTAAGTAGTGCTAAGAAAGATAAGGGTAAGCTTAAATAATGAGATAATGATAAATCACTTAAGCTTTTAGATAAGGGTTTTTGAAGGTGATTATCATGAGTACATTCATCTAATAATTAGATTATTAATTTAAATCAATTGATGCTTTATAACTCAATGTTAATAGCACTTTAGGCCTTCAGCCCAATAAAACATCTATTGATAAAAAAAAATACAAAGTAAATGATTATTTTATTTCTTTGACCTGATAAAGCATCATTTTTTAAAATAATATTATCATGTAAAATTGGAGATGAATAAGAAATAATTAGAAAACCCCAAAGTTGAGGCTTTACCCAACCTAGGGCAAATCCTGGCATAGAAGAAATTCCCATACTTGACCTGGAGGCTGAAGTTCAGGTTGTTCTGGGGGAGCTCCAGGAGGCTACAAAGCAGTGCCTGGGAGCGCGCAAGATGCTGGGCCAGGTCCTGAGGGGGGAAATGTGACTGGTGGGATGGGGCTAGCAAAGCACTGGGTGCACTTTGGCAACAGCCAAAAAATTCCAGGAGGCGGCGCATTACCACCCATGCAGGAGCAGCAGGTTTTAAATTTGAAATCTGAAATTTGATTTGGCAGAACAACTTTAGTTTTTGTGTTAAAACTTACAAATTGAATTCAATCAATTATATGATTGAAGCAAAAGAGAGACGCTTTGCAAATTTTTAATATTATAGCTGTCAAGTGGGGAAATTTTGAGAATTGATGCTGATTAAGCATATGAGACTGACCCCTAATACTCCCATAGACTATGACTCCCCACCTTCTAATAATTTAATTTCTGCTAATTCGCCATCAGATATTTTGCTAACTCATCTACCTTTAAATTCATCCCCACCACCCGCATTCCTTTGGTCTCCATTCCATTCCCATTTCCACAAAAGATAAATTAAATAGTCAAAATTTTGTTCACCCCGCTGTTACCAGTTTTAACAATTACAGGTGCTTTCTCCACCTCTATTTTAAACTGCTGTACTTGTCAACAAATCAGCTAAGAAAAGTTATAATTGGCTGCAGAATCAGTTCTCAATGAACCACAACAGTACCCAGAATGCCAGGGGCACAACCATTCAATTGACTCTATTGGGTGAGGATCTAAATGAAAGGTGATTGAAATACACATTCAAAAACATCCAAAGGCCCCCACGAACATACTAAAAGTAGTTGGGAGGGCAACCGCAGGTCTATCTTGGGCAGCCCTAGGTGAAAAGGGGCTGAGAGTTCAATAACATCTCCAGTATTAGTGGTTGCAGGCCTTTGGCAGGGTCAGCAGAGAGAGCAGAAACTTCAAGAAAGAGGGTAGTCTGCTTGGCGTGAAAGGCTTTATAAAATCAGGTGGTGGTTACTATCAGAACAGCAGACAAGGGTAGAGCTCAGGCCCAGGAGGAGATCTGCAGGCTTCAGGAGGAGGCCAATTTAGGGGTGCCCACTGTAGTAGATATTTTAGGGGAAGCAAGCACAGAATGGAATTTTTAAATTGGTGGAGTATAAGTTTAGGTTTATTTTTATAAAATAAAATAAAAATCAACCAGCACTGGCCCCATCAGCTGGTAAACCCTTTTTTGTATGCTTGGGTGGTGAAATTGTAATGTTCTGCACCTAAAATAAGGTTAACAGTCTTCTAATATGGCCGCATTGGTTGTTTTGACTCCAGATTTTTGATCTAAAATTAAATTTTGGGAAATTAGGGCCAATAAATTCAAAATTTTAATTTTAAGTTGCTTTGTCCAAAAAACGAAAATGGATTGGGGTAGAGGCCCAATTTTTTGTTTTTAACAGGTTTGAGCCCAAAATGGAGCTGAGCCACAAAAAAAACAAGGATCAACGCTGAGTACAAGCTTGGAGGTGAGATTCCAGGCTTCAACTAATCAGTTTGATTGGTTGCATCTTAGAGTTGGTGGCAATTGGAAGATGTGAATCTGGGAGTGGCTGTCGAAACTTGATACTTTTTCCCCTCACCTCAACAACTGAACCTGTCCTAGGACCATTTTGGGGGAGGGTTGCTCTGGAAAGGTAAGGTTGGGATAAGTGACGAGTAACTTCTTGGCTGATGGCAATTTGGTGCTGGGTTTACGTGGGGGCTGTGTGGCCTGGGCCCCACGTCCCTGCTCCTGAGGTCAAGAAGTCTCTCAACACATAAATAAAATCTTTTCAAGGTAAGTTTGGCTTGGGATCAGGGCTTCAGTGGGGTATGGCATCCTTGCTCCCCTCACAGGGAGGGCGCAGACCCAATGCTCATTGATGGTGTGAGCCAAATCCCCTCAGAGCAGAGCGGGAGGGCCTATGAATGACAATTTTCTACTTTAAAAAATGGAAAACCTCCCAATCCAGCTGTAGGAGTGCCACATTGAGACTTACATACCTGAACATTATTATTGATCATCCAATATGTAGCAAACCTGACCCTCCAGGATCGGCTGAGATCCTGTCAATAGGTTAAAACAGGATGATCCTAGAAGGTATGAATGATGCAGAGAAGGCTGTTAAACTAAGCACATTATGGATACAGATAGTATTTAGAAAACAGGTGCTTAGCAGAATAATGGACGGATTGAATTACTAGAATTACTAGGATACAATCCCTTAAGATTGTATAATTCCTTATTGAACTAGAATTTTAATACTATGGCGGATCTTAAACGAAACTGGAAGTTCTAACCAATACTACAGTGAATCCTAAGACAATAAATTGATAAAAATGATCACTATTGCCCAGATGACAAGTTTTGTTTGAGGTAATCCTTCTTTATACAGCAGTACCTTATTGAGTGCTCTATTGCCCTGTGCTTAAATTGCCATAATGTAGCTAAAATGCAACAAATGACCATTCAGTTTTGTAAGAATGAGACATTACCAACTTGATGAACAATATATATCGTAATGTGAAAGTCATGTTATAATAAAATCAATGGCTGATCTTTACATGAAAACGTACCATTTACTTGCAAAAAGTAATTACCTTTAGCTACATTAATACTTACTGTTTGCTCCTTCCAGGGTTTTTAACCTCCAGCATCAGCTGAATACTTTAAAATATGCAATTTTACATGTGTCCACCTGATTTGAAAAATTTAGAAGCCACTTAATCCTACAGCAAGGTAGTACATCTAAGGGCCCACTAGTTAGAATTATCAATGAGAAATTTTTTGGACCTCAATATGGGGTTGCTGATGTAAACCACTATAATTATGACTCTAGAGGTCCATTATGCCGCTAATTTACCAAATATCAATCCGGTTTAAATCAATTAACTTCCATTAACAATAATGAATGTCAGGGAAAAACAACCAGCAATAAAAGAGGTTTAATCTATTGCTGACCCTAACTCAGTACCAATGAGAAATCTAGATGAAGGTACAATCTTTATGAATCTCTCTATAACTAATGATATTCCTAGTATTTGTTTCCGGTCACTTATAGTAATACAACTAATCAAAGAATGAAGGTCTCAGGATTTTTTTAAGCTCTATGATACCCAGATTACTGAGTAATCACCTTTTAGAGAAACTGATAAAGCAGACAAACTGCCTCTACTAAAAGGAGTCAATGTGGTAATATTTAAAGGCTTTTATACTCATCATATTGATGCTGGAATATAATAGCAAGTCTATAATTGACCAAGCAGACATTGTACCCGTTTTTACATTAGACAAAAGGTTGTGACAATCAAGGCATTCCTTACCGCCACACAGCCTTAGTTTTCTTTACAAAAAGTTGCAAAAAAGTGGTCTTTGAGGGCCTGGACCCTCAAAAATTAGGTTCTAAATGGATTTTTAATATTTAATTAATTCTCCTGATATGATACACTCAGAAAAATTCAAGGAGATTGAAGATTAGATGGAAGCCCAAATCTAAGATGTTTAAACCTAATTATATGCAAAGTTGGTTTATAAAGTTATAGTACCTATCATTGTTCTAGAACAGATACAAATGTACATAAAAATTAAGAAGCAGATGAATAGGCCATGTAAGGCCCACTTCCTTGTGGAGTCCATGGAGACACTCCCAAGCTAATTCCCCAGATTTCCCCTTCAAAAATATACAACAAATAAATTAGCGTTGTCACCATCTAGTAAAAAAAAATAAATTAGCGTTGTCAGTAAAAATTCATCTTCAAGATTCTAAAATATAAATTATAATATCCAAAAATTGAATTTAGAATTTTCATTATCCTTTTTAATCTAAAAGCTTGGATATATGCCATTTGAGATGTCATGAGGTATACCTTATAGCTTGCAAAGCCATCAATAATGTGAAACTGCTCCTTAGGGACGTAACAGGCTTCTTACATTTAGTTTAAGACCCCCTTTGATATCAAGTCTTCCTTTAGAGATGTACAATTAGTCAAAGGACCCACAACTTCATATATAATGATCTATCCTTCTTAAGCTCTGACTGTAGCCCTATTATCAAAACTAACACAGTAGCCATTATAAGTCAGTGTCTATCAAATTGGACGAAGTTCATACCGTATTCCTCACTTTCCTTGGGTGACAATATGGCTCCATGATGGAAAACAGGCCTCCATTTGGTCTTATTGCTTCCTACAAACAACTCTCCTCTTTAACTTGATTTAGGTTGATTTTTATCAACTCCTCCATGGGTAGATTGTTTTACAATTTCTCACCTTGAGGGACTCACTGACTTTCCCAATCCTAAGACCATTCTTCTAAACATACTATTCCAAGAGTTCCAGTTATTGTATCAATGAAAAATCTGGAATCCTGCACCCCCAGTGTTGCATATCCCACTAGTAATGACCAGGCAGAAGCCTACATTGCTTAGCTGGTTATATATTTTTAAATTAGGATCCTGTGATGGAAATAACCCAGCTCTTTCAGCAAGCTAGAGAGAACATACCTATTAGAAAGGTATAAAAAGCATCTGCATCTGCATCAGGGAGGACCTCCATGTTGGCCATTCATTACCACATGATAATGCTACAGGACCCAAGCCAACTATCACCGCCACAAATATTGCCAATTATCGGGTCTTATGGGGTAATTTGACAATAAATTCTATTCCTGACTGCTACATATCCTAAGTTTTCTTTGTTGAGAATAATAAGCCCAAACAGGCAGGCTATGAGGGCCAAGACCCACTTAAATCAGCCTTCAGGTTTATTTTATTTTTTAAGGGGGATGACCTGAAGACATTACTGTACCAACTAAAGGAGAAGTGGGATATATATAAACCTTGGTAAAGGAGAATAAGTTTAAAATAAACCTTCACAAGCAGCGTTCTGATAGGCCAGAAACTCCATAGATCGCCTTGCTATTTGCTATTTTGGTTGGGTTCGTTGGTGTACAACGCCATAACACTAATAACTGTCCTCTACCCAAAGTTCTTCTACTGGGATCAAACATAGGAAGCATTAGCCATTAAATCCATACTCTATCACTGGGGCAACCTTCCCTTCCAATTAATTTTTAATAGATTAATTGTTTCTGCTGAAATGGTATTACTCAGTGAAGTTCAAGAAGATCTAAGAACAAATTAGAGGCCAACTATAAAGACGCTTTAAAAGATTAGAATCTACAAAAGAAGCTTTTATCATTTAAAGTGCCTGTTTAATATTTTAGAATGGTTACTAAACGTACAAAAAATAGGACCAATGAATAGGCCATCTGAGGCCCTTTTCATTAAATAATGTGTGGATACACTTCTAATCTTAGTCTGTAGGTTTCCTTTTTTAATATATAAAAGATAGATGAACGTTATCAGGGCAACTTCATTTTATAGACTTTCAGATAAGATAAGATATATCTAAAAATAAGGCTTTGGTATTTTTTAATTTTTATTGGGAATGCTCAGATATATGGCATTTGAGATGTCAGGGGATATTCTCAGAGCTTGTAAAGGCCATTGCTTTTGTCAAAACGCTCCTTAGGGATGAAGCTAACTGCTTACATTCAATCAGGGCTCACAATATTGATCCTCCTTGGATGATTTCTACTTAGCCAATAGTCTTGTGACTTTATAGATGGTGCTCTGTCCTGTTTGGAGGCGCTGACCGTAGATCTATTAACAAACTTAACCCAGAAACCATTAGAATCAGTCTGTCACAACATTATAATCATGTTTTTATTGCAACTATACTGATATACAAGTATATAATTTTAAGATATGCACTATAGTGGATAGTGGTAAACCTGTAGTTAGAATATCAGACAAATTTAAGAGAATTCTTTGCTCCTGATATGGCTCACTGTCAGATATTTGGTACTGCTGTGCCGGTATTGTAATATACAGGGCCCCTAAGACCTCACCTACCATTAAAGCCAACCGTCATTATAATATAGAGTCACCTTGATCTATTAATAATATTAGCCAGTTGTGTAAAACTTAAAATTGCCATTCAAAAAGTACCAAAAAATAAGCTAATATAAAATATACCAAATCTGGTTAATCTGAAAGAATTATACACTTAAATGATGCAGAACATAAATTGCCATGATAGGTCAAGGTAAGGTGATTATTCATGCTGCACCAGCTTCTGTTACCTGGTGGGCCTCAATGGAGTGCACATATGTTACTTTCCTGACCTCATTTTATAAATATGAGCCAAGGTATATGTTGTCATGGAGCCTGCTGATAATAATAAGGCCAGCCTGGAGGTCCAGTGAGTAACCACCCAAATCCCCAGCCAGAATACCTCAAGTACAGCTCTTCATATCAATAGATGGGAAATGAAAAGGCATTCATGAGGGCTAACTAGGGATTTCCAGAATTAAACGCCATTGGTACTAAACTTTTTACTAGAACTTTATAAAATCACATTTAATTTATATAATTCCTAAGATTTTTTATTAAAACCAAAATGGCAGAAAGGGAAAGAAAATGGAGTAACAGTGGTACCTGTTTGGAACCGCTGCCTAATTGCCCACAAAATTGGAATGGAAACCAAGCGCACTGCCATCAAAAATTTCACAATCTAGTTCTGGAAGATCGGCATTCCAAAATGTTTTTGATATCACCTTAGATCTGACCTGATTGGCGGATTAGCATTATATTTGTTGGCAATAATATTAAGCTAACGTGGCTGCACTTAGCACAATGAAGATGATGCTACTGGTGGACAGCAGGTTGCACCCACAGCCAGGCCACATATGGCTGGCTCCAATGGGTCAGGATTGGATTGACCACGCCCATACCTTTTGGGAGTAAGCTCATTTTGCATAAATCGTTAGGAAACCCAGATGGACAACTTCATGCCCAAAATCAACTTGTGGCCATTATTTTTGGTGGAATGTGACATGGCCTCCATGGTGGGACTTAAACCTGCATTTACTCCCTCTTGGAAGCCTGTGCCCTTTACCTTTCCGCTGGCAATGGTTTCTACCCTCTGCCACCTCCTGATACAGCCTCTGAATTTTGCCCACCAATTTTTTGGTGGTAAACATGGGCAGAATAGATGTAAATCACAAGGATACGATGTTACCCACCTCTCATCTACCACATTGGTTAAATTTCCAGGGCAACAAGAGGTACAGCCACCAACTTTAGCCCTTTTTTGTTTTTAATATGATTTTCTCCTGATCTAGCTTCAGGGGCTGTTCCCCAAGGCTAACATTACCCTTCCCTTTTCATGATGGGGAGCACCTCCACCAAAACCTGGGCCAGCACAACATCTTTGTGCACCTTGGGGAGCTTAATCGCCAAGATGGAGGCGACCTTCTGGAAAGGATGAAAAGCGTCTGGGTGTACCACATGGAAGGCTTCCACTAACTCATGACAATTGGCACAGTTGTGAGCACTAACTTAGCTAATTTCATATGAGGGAAAGCCTCTCCAATCCACGAAGTACTGCTCCAAGCAATGTGAGTGATAGGATGACAAAGTAGCATCCACCTCTAAGTCTGACAAGTCTTCAATCACAACCAGCTTGGGGTCCATAGATGGCGTGCCTTTAAATGGCAACAACTGGGAATTGTGAGTTATGGGGTGCTGTTTCTCATTAGTGGGGAGTGCCAACCAGAAAGCGTCATTCCAAAATTCTATATGACCTCACGAGGGCACAATCATCTGCTCACAAACATATGCAAGGGCACTTCATATGCAAGTGGCATGTAAGGAGAATGACTAAAGAACTCACTGTAATCTCATTATCAGGAAGTCATTTCCAATCTGTAGACTGCTTGTAATCACGGATGGATTTAATCATATGCTCCCAGACCAGGGATTGAGTGCTCCATATCTGCTGTACATGTTCTGCCACGGCAATACCTCCAGGTGAAGGCACAGCCAAGGTGAAAATGAAGGGTTATACCCCAATGTGACCTCTAAGGTGAAAGTCCATGGATGCTTGAGAGGCATTATTATAAGCAAACTGGGCCAATGGAAGGTCATCTTAGAGTATCTGTGCAGCAGTTGTGTAACATCGGGAATAATGTTCAAGGATCTGGTTGACCCTCTCCATTTGACTATCTGACTGGTAGTGATATATGGTGGAACAGCACAGCTGAATTTGCAAGATAGTCAGAAGGAACATCCAAAAGTGCGCTGTAAACTGTGGCCCAGTCACACACAATCTCCTTCAACAAATGAAACATTGAGAAGACAAGTCGCACAAAGAGGCGGTTGATTTCCTAAGAGGTGACAGTGGACAAACAGGGGATATGGAAAGAAAACTTGGAAAAGTGGTCTGTAATGACCATAATCACATTGTATCCATTGGAGCTAGGGAGCTCAACAATAACATTGACGAATACTAAGGTCCACGGGCCCTTGGCCTGCTGCAAGGGATGAAGAAAGCCATTTCACCTAAAGAAACCAAATTTCGCCTGCACACATGTTTTACAGCTTGCAATTATTGCTGTGATATCCTTACAGATTCCTGGCCAGTTGTACATCCATTTCACCACGTCAAGACATTTTATATTACCTTTGTGACCCACTGCTGGAGGGTCATGGTGAGCATGAATCACGTCATTGCAAAGATTGAAAGAACCCAAACTAATAAAAAAATGTCCTCTCCACTGACAAATACTACATCTTTCAATGCTCTGAGAGTCCAAGCTGGTCAAGCAGCTCCATCCCTTCCATGCAGACATCTGACCTGTGAATACCTATCATGGATTTGGCTGATAAAAAATTAGAGTGGCTCCCAGCCAGGGTGCACAAGCACCCAATGGAGAGCCCAGATGCCATAGGCACAGCAGTCCAGGCGACTTGTAGGAGTGAAGTTCTAATAGGAACGTGAGGAAAGTAAAGTATACTAATGTACCAAAGGCCCCCAATGCAAACCAGATGGTTGCAATGGTGGCAACTGCAAGTCTTGCAGGGCAACCCCCATGGGCAGGAGAGTGTAGGGAGGATGATGACTCCTTCAGGGTTCATGGTTGCTGGCCTTCAGATTCGAACAAGTAAGGTTTCACACCAGCGAGGGACGACCCAGAGGCCGCCACGCAATCAGAGATGAGATTGGAGGGGAAATATAACCTGCAAAGGGGGTTGGGATTGAGCTTCCCCTGAACGGGATGCTCCAGGACCCACTGTTGGGCTGAACCATCAGCAGCTGAGCCAGGTGTGGACCCCAAGTTCACATGCGGTGGGCAGGGCTGCCCTGGTGCTGCTCCAACAGGGGAGCAGTTTCGGAAATTTCAGCAGTAAAATGGATGGGAGGTTTCTCATTAAATGGATGTGAAATAATGAACAAGACAGCGGGTTTGTTGTCAGGGCAAGCTGGTTTAATACATTTACAATCCGCTGCCAAATGGTGGTGTCAAGCAACCAGATGATCCAAACAACAAAAATCAGGATAAGGACTTGGGAGATGGCTCACTTCACCAGATCAATTGGCTAAATTTCTAATTAAATTTAAAGTGGATGGGGGCCGCAGAAAGCTGTTTGTGGTATTTGAGGTTTATTGAGCACAAAGTGTGAGAAAATAAAAGAATGAACTGACAATCGCCCCTGAGCAGAGCAGTTGCCTTAAGTACTGGGTGAATCACATATGGGAGGTACATGGGATTGGTCATTTGTGGTTCAGCACTGGGATTTGGTTGGCTGGCAGGGGAGGAGGGGGTGGAGAGAAAATTAAATTCTTGGCAAAAATCGAAAAAGCTTTTGCAAATTTTTTCACATTTTTGGGATCAAACCAAGTTGATGGTGCCGATCTGGGTCCTGATTGTCCAAGGCAGCCTGTTTGCATGATTTGGATTTTCTATATTCGTCCTGGGGGCTTTGGAAGCTGGTCTGAGTTATTTGAGACCTGATTCAAACTCTCAATTGGGCTTTTCAAAGATCTGAACTTCCAAGATCCATCCCAGAGAGTTGGAGCAACTGGTCCAAGTCATTTGGTGCCTGGTTCAAAATCTGAGTCATGCCCCAACCTGATTTCTGGTGCCAGCCAGTCCAGACCGCTCCCTCAGACTGGAATTTGGATACCATTATCCAATGTTGGTGGGTCCTATCTCCTAAGAATTTGACAGTTTTCCTAGGAAGTGGGGGTCCTAGGGCCTGCCCATGGCCTCTGGCATGCGCAATCTCGCTGCATACCCCCTTTGATTAGACTTACCAGGGTTGAGGAGGGTGGAAAGGGTGGGAATTTGTTACCTTTGGGAGGAAAAGCAGTCACACAGCGCTCATCTACCACATGTGCCAAGTTGCTCAACTGTGACAGGGGTCCACTTTGACCTTGGGACCTCTTTTTGTCTGGAAGGTGTGTTGCTCCCTATCCAGTTGCAGGGGTTGGTATCAATACTTACACTACCCTTTCCTTTTTTAGCAGGAGGATTCCACTACCAGGGGCATGAACCAAGACATAATTTTTATGCTGCTCTTGTAGCTTTATGGCCTGGATGGCCACGATCTTCTGGGGGGATGGGGGCTGCCATGTGGGAAGTGTGAAATTCCTCTATCAGGTCCTTGCAGTTTGCACAATCACGTGCACTCACCCAGCTGTTATTGTATGAAGGTAGCATTTCCAGGTGACCAGGTATAAAATAGATTGGCAGAACCTCTGGGAAGCCAGGATAGCCTCCACCTCCACTTCCTGGGATTCCTCAATGACAATTGGATCTGGGATGTTGACTTTTCCCCTTTGAAGGGGGTTAGGAAGTAGGTATGGAAAACATTATTCTGCTTCCAATGCGTGGGCAGTTTCAAACGGTAGGCCACATTGCCTAAATCCTTCATGACTTCATAGGGTCCTGATCATTTTCTGCTAGCTTATGGGTGTGGGCTTTCAGGAGGAGGTTGCGGGTGTCCAACATGACGAAGGATCTGACTTCAATCTTATGTCCAGGGAGGCGCTTTCAATCAGAAAACTTCTTTTAGTCCTCAATAGACTTCTCAAGTTTTCGCAGACCAGGTTTTGTGTCTCTCAGAGTGAGAAAATGTGGTCTTTGGCTGTGGGAACTGCTGAGGAGAGCTGGGGCAGATTTAAAAGGAGGGGTTGTACCACAGAGTGGCCTCAAAGATAGAGATGTTGGTTGAGGAATGGAGGGAAATGTTGTACGAAAACTGTGCTAGGGGCAGATCCTTGGCCCAGGTGTCTAGCAAGGCCGTCGCATAATAACGCAGGAACTGCTCCAGTACCTTGTATACCCGCTCAGCCAGCCCATCGGACTGGTGGTGGTAGGCGGTGGATCTGCAAGGCTTGATGCTGAGGAGGGTTAACAACTCTTCCCAGAACCGGGAAGTGAACTGGGGTCCCCTGTCACTCAATATCTCTTTGAGGAGACCAAACATGGCAAAGACATGGTTGACAAACAAATATGCGGTCTCCTTTGCAGTAATAGATGAGAGACATGGGATAAAGAGTGCAAACTTGGTAGATCGATCTACAACTACCGTGATAGCATCTGAGCCAAAGGAAGGTGGGGCTCCACGATGAAGTCCACTGAGACTGAGGTCCATGGGCTTTTCAGCCTGCTGCAGAGGGTGTAACAGCCATTTCTTCTTGGAACAATCAGATTTTGCCCAGGCGCAGGTGACACAATGGGAGATCCAGGTGCGAATGTCCTTTGAGGACCAGGCCAGTTGTAAGTTCTACTTATGATATCCGCACACTTCTTGATACCAGGGTGCCCAACTGTCTGGGGGACACGATGTTCCTTGATAACATGGCTACGTAGGGCTGGGGGACCCAAACCCAATCGTGGAACCAGATTGTTCCCTCCCACAAGGTATATGGAGCTCTTATGACGCATAGACTCTAAGTCAGCATGAAGCTCTATTCCTTCAGGAAACAAGTTTTGGAGGCGAGGACACATAGGAGGAGTGAGACGTCTGGGGCTAGGTCAGCAAAGGCTACTGTAAGGGGGCCAAGGAGAGGATTTTGGATGGGAGGCACTACAGTCATGAGATCTATCGGGTCCTCCCCATTATCAGGTGATAGGGAGGGATTTTGATTGAGCATGTCTGGCAAAAAGTTCAGGGGTCCCTTTATGAATTGTATTTGAAGTTAACCCACATAAATCCTGATATGTGCGAGTATGCCGGTGCCCCAGCTTCTGGGGTTTGCGGTAGTAGAGTAAATTCTTGTGATCTGATCAAATGGTAATTGCATGCTGAGCGCCCTGCAGAAGGTATCGCCAGTGGGTGAGTAACCACACCACTTCCACTAGCTTCTTATCATATATTGTCCATGCTTGTTCTGTTAAGGTGAACTTACAGGAGTAATAGGTACTGGGTGTTTGACTCCCTCATGTTCCTGTAGCAGCACGGCGCCCAATGCCCCTGATGAGGCATCAAAGGCTACTATAAAGGGGCGGGAGGTGTCATTTTGATGCAGGACTGGGGCTGTGAGGAAAACCTCCTTGATAGACTTGAAGGCCTGCTGGCATTTGGGGGACCACTTAAAAGGAGCATTCTTCCCAGTGAGAGGGTGGAGGGGTGCTGTCAGTTGGGCGAGGGCTGGGAGAATTTTTCAAAAAGGTGACAGTACTGAAGAAACTGCAAAGTTGTTTTGCGTAGTTGGGGTGGGCCAAGACTGAATAGCCTCAAGCTTGCCTGGGGGGACAGCATAGCCATCCTTCAAGGCAAGATTGCCTAAAAAGGTTATCTTGCCCCTGAAGAATTCACACTTAAAGGGTTTCACGAAGAGCTCTGCCTTGTGGAGGGCTGCTATTACCATTTCTAGATCCTTGGCGTGTTGTTCTGGGGTGAGGAATGTATCAGAATATTGTCAATGTAGGCCACTGTGCATGAGAAGCTCATATCCCAGCACAGCATTGATGGGGCGCTGGAAGGTGGCAGGAGAATTCTTCAGTCCGAAGGGCATCAACCTGAACTGGAAAAGCCCTTGGCAGGTGCAGATAGTTGTGAGCCACTCCTGCCCTCTCGCCACCCTCACCTAATTAAAGGCTTTCACCAGGTCCAATTTCAAGAAAATGCGGGACTTGAAAATGGAATGAGTGATGGTCTGATCTAAGGGTAAGGGGTATGTATCAAGGATGGTAATGTTGTTGAGGTGGCCATAGTTGACACAAGGGCGTAGGGAGCCATCTACTTCCCTAGAGAAAACTATAGGGTAGGCGATGGGGAAGATTTCTTGATGAGCAACCCCTCTTCTGACATATCGTCTAGCCAAATCCCCAAGCCTTGTACTCCTCCTCCATGTAGGGGTAGAGGGGGCAGTTGATTTTGAATAAGTCAACTGTCAGCTGAAATGAAAAATCATACTAGGAGTGTAGGGGAATCTTAGATGTCAGTGGCATGTCGAAGATAGCCTTATAAGGGGCTAAGAAGGAAGGGAAGTCTGAATGGAGGTCCATTGGAGTGGGTCAGGAGGGTAGATGGAGCCTAGAGATGTGCCCAGAAAAAGGGTTTCTAGCAGGGGAACTCTCCACTTAGCTCAAGGTTTGTGAACAACAATGAGTTATTTACAAGAATAGTGTGGACCTTCTGGCGGTGCCACCAGCCCACCCCCAGAGTATCAAGATAGAGAAAATCTTTACAGCTAAGAATTGGTCACAAAACCTAAAATTGTGGACGGAGAAGTGCAAGGGGCATCAAATGCAGTAGGACTTCATGGGCTCTGATGAGGCTCCCAGTATAGACAAAGATTCCTCCATCGCCAGGTCCAAGGAATGTACCACACTAAGATTGATAAAGCTACCCGCTGCTCCAATGTCAATGAGGGCTTGTAAAGTGATCTTGCCCGGCTCTGAGGGAAAGGAAATTGGGAATAGGAAGTAGGCTTTTTTCTCTATTGGGATGAGCAAGCGAGAGGGCATCCAAGTAGTGGGTATGACCCATTATAATAAAGAGATTGATCAGGAGGCGCTGGGCTTGTTTGTAACTGGAAAGGATTTTAGCTTTCTCCTTGTCCCAAATGGGGAGGTGAGGGTCGATGCATACACCCGCTCCCCCTCTTCATAAGGGGAGTTGGGGTCAACCAGGGGAAAATAACATCAAGCTAAGCAGACTCTGAGATCTAGGAGCTCAAAGGGCCACCCTCCTGATCAGGGATGAGGAGCGGGGGTGCTACAGCAGGGGTTCCCCCAGGGGGGAGATACCCAAGGTGGGAACAGAGGGGAGCAAAGGGTGGAAAGCCCAGGGGGACGCTTCACTTGACCACGACCACTGGCAGTGGGGAGGGGTGGTATGCAGAACCTTGAGAGCTGCAACAGCACATATGGGTTTTCGAAAGGCCTGGCCCTGATTTCGCAGTCCACAGAGAATGCAATTTCTAAAGACCTGGGGGAGAGGGTCCCAAGATTCATGAGCATCTGCAGTAGAGTCCAAGGCAGCTCAGAAGGTGGAGATGGCGATTTTGGAAGGATTGGTACAGTGGGAGCCAGGACCACAAAGTCTTTGATCAGGGAGGGTAGGTCCATGGCTGTCTGTCACAATGTAAAAAGATGGAGAAGGTGCGCCAGTCTTGATTCAGGGGCCTGTACCGCTGAAGTGACCAGCGCAAGCAAGGGGGTGGGGTTGCCAGACTTAGCAGCAGAGCGGAGCACTCCACTGACCCAATGATTGGCATCCCCATCCAGGGCGTCGAGGAGAGCTGCACTCTGCTGGGCATCAGAGGGAAGCGGGGATTTCCCACCATCAGCAGTAAAGCACACCTAGAGTTCCGCCAGGACACCCAGGATTTGATTGGCCACCTCATCATAAGGGACAGGGGGACCCCCATTCCTATCATGTTAACTGATGGGGTGACACTCGCTGCCAGGGCTTGGTGGTGTGGGGATCAGTTTAACAAAGCCTGTCAGCAAGCTTAGATGAACGAGGCCACTGACCAGCAGGTGAAGACCAGGTTGCAGAGGGAGAGCCCATTTAGAGTGAGTGCGTAGGCAAACGCTTTGCCAGTGCCAGCGAGGAGGGTGGAGAAGGCCAAGATTATGGGTAAGTTCATTATATTATGATTTGGTTGATAATAATTAGACTGGGCTCCCAGACAGGGTGCACAAGCACCCAATGGAGAGCCCAGAATGCCATAGGCACAGCGGTCCAAGCGACTTGTAGGAGTGGAGTTCTATTAGGAACGTGAGGAAAGTAAAAGTTCATTAACGTACTAAAGGCCCCTCAATGCAAGCCAAATGGTTGCAATGGGGGCAACTGTGAGTATTGTGGGGGCAACCCCCTTGGGTAGGAGATGCAGGGAGGACAATGACTCCTCTGGGGTTCATAGTTTCTGGCCTTCAGATTCGAACAAGTGAGGTTGTACACCAGCAAGGGGCGACCCTGGGGCCGCCGTGCAATAAGAGGTGAGATCAGAGGGGGAATATGACCCATGAAGGGGTTGGGACCAAGCTTCTCCTGAATGGGGTTCTCCAGGCCCCACAGGTGGGCTGAACCATCAACAGCCAAGCCAGGTGTTGACCCCAAGTCCATGAGCGGCGAGGCAGGGTCTTTCTGGTGCTGCTTAACGTGGGAGCGAATTTTGGAAAATTAGCAGTAGAACAGATGGGAGAGTTCACTTTAAATGGATGAACAAACAAATGAGACAGCAGGTTCATCATCAGGGGTGAGCTAGTTTAATACATCTATCATTCACTGCCTTGTGATGGGGTCAAGTGACAGAATGATTCAGTTGGCGAACATCAGGATAAGGACTTGGGCAACGGCGTGCTTTGGCAGAATTATTGGCGGAATTTTCAATTAAAAATAAAGTGGATAGAGGCCACAGCAAGCTGTACGGAGTGTTTTGAGGTATATTGAGCACAAAGTGTGAGAAGATAAGAAAATGAATTGACAACCGCCCCTGGGCAAAGCAGTTACCTTAAGTACTGGGTGAATTGCATAGGGGAGGTATCATTGAATTGGTCATTTAGGGTTAGGCGCTGGGATTTGGTTGGTTGGCAGGGAGGGGGTGGAGGTAAACTCAAATTCTTGGCAAAAATCGAAAAAGCTTTTGCAAATTTTTACACATTTTTGGGTTTAAAACAAGGCGATAGTGCTGATATGGGTCCTGATTGTATGAGGAAGCCTGTTTACATGATTCATATTTTCCAGATCCTTCCTGGGTGGCCAGGGATTCTAGGATGAGTTGTTCAGGACCTGGTTTGAACACTCAATTTGACTACTTGCATGATCCAAAATTTCACAGATTATCCCAGAGAGTTGGGGCAACTGGTCCAAGTTATTTGGTGCCTGATTCAAGATCTGAGTTGTGCCCTAACCTGTTTTCGGCACTTGACAGAATGGACTGGATTTCCCAGAACAGAATTTTTAAACCAGGCTCTAATGTTGGTGGGTGATATTTTCTCAAAATTTTGACATAGTTTTCCTGGGGAGTGGGGGTCCCAGGGGCCTGTCCATGGCCTCTGGTGTACACAATCTCATGTAGACCACCTCTATTAAACTTACTAGGGTTGAGGAGGGGGGAAAGGGTGAGAATGGGTTATCCTTGGGGGGAGAGCAGTCACCCAGTGCTCATTACCAAATGTGCCAAGTTGCTCAACTGCAACAGGGGGTCCACTTAGACCTTGGGACCTCTTTTTGTCCAGAAGTGGTGTTGCTTCCTATCCAGTTGCAGGGGTTGGTCTCCAGAACTTACAATACCTAATTTACCAATGGAGCATCTGGACCTCACTCCACCACAAAAACTGGGGGATTAGCAATGGCTAAAATGTATCCCAGTGGAATTACTGTGGTAAGCTCCTGTTCTGCCGCCACTATCAGACTCAGTGATGATTGTGACTCAGCAATTCAGAAAGGATTTTCAGTAAATTCTTTACAAAATTATAAGAAATTAAAAACTGCCAAGATCACAACATGCCTGGACTGGCGATGCTACAGCTTCTGAATTTGTGGAAATACACAATGTCCCGATGATTTATCTGCACAATCACTTCATGTCATATACCCTTAAGGAAGTACCGCCAATTCTAAGCAATCATACCACCACGCCAGTTCCTTATCATAAATGGTCAGGCATTTTTGAAAGAAGCAAAATTGTGTGATAAATAAGTGAATGGATGTTCCAAATCATCCTGTTCCTGAAGCAACACTGCCCTTAGCAGCTGATGATGAATCACATGTTACAATGAAAGGCTTATTGGTATCAGCATGCTTGAGCATATCCAGTGCCACAAACACCTCCTTAATGCCGTTAAACACCTGTTAACATTCCGCCATCCATTAGAATGATACATTGTTCTCCGTCAAGGTGTGCAGCAGTGAGGCCAGCTGTGAGAGGTGAGGAGAGAATTTAAAGAAAAGTATGGTGCCCAGGAAGCTCTGCAACTGCTTCTGGGTGATGGGGGTGGGCCATGAGAGGATTGCCTTGAGTTTTCTGGGAGGTATCGTGTACTTCTCTTTCAGGAACGCTACTTTGGAAGATAATCTCAATCTTGAGAAACTCACACTTAGATGGCTTTACATAGAACTCATCTTTGTGCAGTGCAGCCAACACCGCCTCCAGGTCCTTCTAATGTTGCTCAGGAGTGGGGGAATGCACAAGGTTATTGTTAATATATGCCACCGCACAGGAGAACTGAAGATTTCCCAGCACATCATCAATAATATGAGGAACGTGGATGGGGCATTTTTTAAGCCAAATGGCATTATGCAGAACTTAAAATCCCTCTTCTGGTACGAATTGCTGTAAGCCACTCCTTACCTTCCACAACCCAAATCTGATTGATTGCATACATGAGATTGCTTCAAAATACATGGGATTTTTCCAATCACCTTGATAATCGTCTTCTCAAGGGGAAGGGGTAGGGTCATGCGCAATTATGTCAAGATGCTTATAGTCCATACAGGGCCTCAAGGTGACATCAGCCTTCTGAGCAAACATTATTGGAGAAGCAATTGGCGAGGTGACCTTAAACACCCAACCCTTCATGAGAATATCATTTTTCCATACCTCCAGAGCCTTGTCTCATTGCTTTTTATAAGAGTACAGGGGACAGTTAATGGTGATTATATCTACTGTCATGCAGAATACTAAATCATACTCAGAGTGGATGTGAAAACGTTTGGCCTATTCTATGTCAAAAATATCCTGAAATTAGACCAAGCTAGTGTAAATCCGCCAGCAGTGATGTGATAGACAGTGGTGCAGCAATTGATCCCGCTGCCCTAACAGGAGAGAAAGTAAATCAGCGGAATCTTTCCCCTCACGTGGGAATTTTTCAAATGATAAAAGGGTGGGCTCCAGTTCAATATGAACCTTTTTCTGCCACCACTAACTAACTCCCAGGATAATGGGGAATGGTAAATCTGGAACCGCAGTAAACCATTTGCAGAAGCCATACCCATGTGCTGAAATTGGTACTGTCTGCACTGGGTAGCAAATCATTAAAGCGGATGACACGCTCAGAACTGAGGACTCTATGTCTAAATTGATATCTAGCCCCTGCACCGCCTGCAAAATCATATAGTTCCCAGTGGTTTTTTACCTAACAAGAGCCTCAACGGAGGCCAATTGAGCGCCCAACTGAATCTTGACTTGGAAAAAAAGCAAGCATGATCTTGTTTCTTTGTCAAGGTGTGGGACTCACTTGGTAGAGAAGGGATATCCGCTGAACCTCCCCCAGACCATACGCAGGAGCTGAAGTCATGTCAAGAGTGTGTCTGTAATGCTCCAGTTCCAATAGAGGTGGTGGGCAAGGGCCCACCCCACTACTGAGGAACACTTCGCCAATTAAATAATAAATAAACCACATCCAGGAAGGACGATGCACAGAGAGCCTCAAGCAAGGAGGGCACCTATTTGAGTAATTTGGACCTGAGGGAGGGCACAAAACTTTGCTAAACAAGTGCACATAAAATACTAAAATGAAAGAGTCTTTTAATAGACCAGACGACCAACGAGGAATGTTGGCCACAAGAAATCGTATTTAAACACTGAGCGGGGAGTAAAATCTGTGGGGCTGGTGCTAAGCCCAAATGAACCAATAAATGCACAGTACCATCTGACAAGGTACTGTAACTCAAAATATTCTGAACCCAAGTGATTGATTGTAACTGGATCTTACCCAAATTGGTAATATTGTAAATGGAACATGTTTTGAAACCCCATTCCCCAAGCAACTGAATCAAACCCTCTCCATTTTTAATGTAGCTGGTGCATTTTAACGCCCTGGCTGTAATTCCACGCAGAGCAACATGCACATCCCCAGGACCAACTTGGGCATATCTTGCCTTTATTTAGAATTGGTTCTGGGTATGTTTTAATTCAGGAAGGCCTTGAAACTTGACCTTTTTTTCCTCCTGACATCCATCTTTTTATTACATTTGGTACCTTCAATTAAATCATTAAGCCATGACATTGCCCTCTCATTCTTTTGAGCTCCACCCCTCCTCCAGGGGATTTCGCCAGAGAAAAGTTCTTGCGGGCAGGGGCCAGCTTCTTGGCGGCGATGGTCTGCTTTGACTTGGGCCCTGAAGCCTCAGAAAAAAACTCGTGGAAAATTTTAATTAGATCTTGGGCATGGGCGCAGTCATGCGCTGGTACCCAACTGTTCTCTTCTGCGTCAAATCCCTTCCAGGATACAAGGTACTCCAGTTGTCTTCTTACTTGGCAGGAGGCTATAATATCCTCCACTTCCCACTCTTGCGCCCCATCAATAAGATAAGCTATAAAGTCTCTGATGTGGGACCCTTAAACAACGTCAGCTTGCTTTCATGAAAAAGGGCAAAAATCTGGAATGAGGGGTAAGAACCACTGGTACAAGGAGTGGCCCACCTTTCTGGAAACACGATAGGCCCTAACCTCTTTGATCTCAGCTTTTTTATGACTGCTTGATAGGGATGTTTCTAGAATCCAGCATCACAGGATCCCCTTACTTGTATGCAAAACCTGCCTGTCTCTTTCCATCAGCGTTCTCTTTATAAACTTGCATTGCTGCCTCCAAATTAGTGGTAACCCCCTGGTGTACTTTCTTGATAATCTTAGCTAAGTACACCACCGCTTCCACTTTGGATCCACAGCTGAACTCCATGTTGTAAGAGGTTTTAAATTTATGAGTCGGCGATAATGGGGAACAATGGATAGACACATGTTAAGTGTTGTCATAACTAAACTTGGCTATGTGAAGGTGAGAACCCTAATCTGAATGGTCCACTGAAGTGTAACAAAGCAGGAACTATTCCAAGAACTGGTTCGCTCATTCAGTCTGTCCATCTGATTGAGAGGTGATAGGAAGTTGAACGTCAGGGGCGAATTTGAAGAGTACTATTAAACTTTTCCCAAAAAACAGAGGTAAACTGGGGCCCCTAATAACTAATTATCTCCTGAGGCACCCCATGAAGGACGAAACATAAAAATAAAGAGCCTAGCCATCTCAGTTAAAGTTACCGTGGTTCTTCAGGGAATAAAGTGGGCGAACTTTATAAAACGTTCCACCACTACCTTGATGGCGTCATAGCCATCAGATGCTGGTAACTCCACAATAAAATCCGCCAATAAAGAAGCTAAGGCCCTTAATTCTTTTGAACTGGTACCAACAACCCCACTAGGAGCTGGCGATTTGGTTTCATTTGGTTGCAGACAAGGCACTCCTTACAATACCTGGCGACCTGCATGGCTAAACCCTTCCAATTGTGAGTGCGGCAAATTATCTCTAGAGTCTTAGCCTTCCCAGGAGGACCAATGGTGATTCCATCATGATGGTCCCAGAATATTTACAGGCGAATTGGTCTAGCGGGAACTCATAGGCGCCCCTGAAACCATACCATCTCATTCTTCATGTGGTAACCCCTGTAATGTCCTCCTGATTTAACTCATTCTTGGGTAGGACCATGGTATACTCAGCTGACAAAGGCTATGAAAGGACTACATTTCTGAACATACTGTATCCCTCCGCATTTTCCAGAGGAGCAAGCACTGGCTCATGGGCCAAGGGAGAGGGAAGTTGAGATACAATCTTACCTGGCGGAATCATCAAGTAGGTATTATGCACTTCTGCATCCTTTGGATCTGGAGCTAATGATGATTTTGACCTAAAGCATCCGCCAAGCCATTCTCCTTGACCTTTGTAAACTCATAGGAAAACGAAAAATTAAGACAGGGTATCATCCCAGTGGGTTTACTGTGGGTCAAGACATAAGGTGTGTGGTAGTACAACAAGGCACGTTGATCTGTAAAGATGCTGAATGGTAGGGATGAGCAATGCTAATGATGACGCCAATAGGTCAGCACCTCAACCACTGCTAATAACTCTTTGTTGCAAACGGCGTAGTTTAACTCTGATAAAGACATCTTTCTTTAAAATTTTCACCAGATTCTCTATTCCATCTACGCCCACTTGTAACAAGGCAGCCGCTATGGAGGAATTGGAGGCATCAGTAGCAACAATAAACTTCTTTTCAGGATCTACATGGTGAATAATGGATGTGGACAATAGGGTGCACTTTACCGCTTGGAATACATCCTGAATAACGGGGACCACTAAAGCACTTTTGCCCAACTCACCTTATACAAGGGCGCCGCCACCTCAGAATTATATGGTGCGAATTTCTTAAAGAATGTACATGTCCCCAAAAAAACTCCTCGATTCCTTGACTGAAGTTGGGGTAGGCCACCCAAATGTCGCCTTCTCCTTGTCTGGAGTTATCATGTGGTCATGGTCAAACATGACGTTACCTAAGAAGGTGACCTGGGACTTATAGTATTCACATTTTACTAATTTTCAGAGTAAGGTTAGATGCTCTTAGCCTCTCCACCACCTGACAAAGGTGTACTGTTTAGGACTCATGATCAGTGGAAAACACCAGAATATCATCCATGTAGGCTACCGCGCATACACCCAGCAGGTCCCTCAAAGCTGCGTCTATACGACCTTATAAGATAGATGGGGCTTTTCTAATCCCGAAGGGCATAACCCAAAGCTAAAATTATTTTTCTGGTATGGAATGCGGTTAGCCACTTCTGGCCCTTCTTGATCTTAATCTTATTGAATGCATCTAAGCAATCCAATTTGGAGAAGACTTTTGCCTTTTCCACATAGCGAGCTTTCTGTGAAACCACCGGAATGGGATGCAAGTCTAGTACTGTGACGTTGTTGAGATGCCCATAATCTACTCATGGACGTAGGGTACCATCGTCTTTCTCCAAAAATGAAGTGGGGAGCATAAATGAGATGAACGCTGAAAATCGCCCCTTTATCTAACTGCTTCTAAACTCACACATACAAGGAAGCTTCCTCCCATACAGTCAAATGGTATATGGGAGAATATATATGCACCAGATCAACTGTGAGTTTTAAAATTCAATCAAACTCAAAATGAGCAGGTAGTGCAAAGGCTGAAGCTGCATCAAACGAATATTCCAGCCCCTCCAAACAGGAAGGTAAGGGTACCTCCAGAGAGGACTTCAACAACAGAGAAAGACTGAGAGTGTGGATCCCGGGCCAGTGGGGCAGGATGCCCTGTGAGTTAGATTCAGGAAAAAGGACAACTAATTCATGGCTATTCTTCAAAGTTAATGATATGGAATTGTTGTTCAAGTTAGTCTTGACATAAGACTTTTGATACCAATCCACTCCCAAAAATAATGAGGTAAAATAGGTCTTGATTGCTTAGAAGCGGTCAGCCAAATGATACTTGCCAACTTGATAATACACTAACCCCAGAACCTTCAACGTAGGAAAACTTTAGGAAGCCCCTCCTCTAACCATACCACCTGGAAAGTAATTTGGCTGAAGGTAGTCAGCTAGGTCTTGGTCAATAAAATTCTCAGAGGCTCCATTATCCACCAAAATAAACGTGTTGGTTTTCCCCAAAGACACTGAAAGGGTAACAGTCAATAAAAGTTATCCCAAATTATATTTTGTCAAATCAGATGCCTATGCCTCACCAGAAAAATCTTCATTAGGTATAATCATGCCTAGAATTGTTTTTGCATCAAAAATTGGAGTGGGATAATTGGCCACTCTCACTACTGATGCCAAATAACCCACCATATCTTCAGCAGTTGCATAAACATTTCCATATTGTAATATTATCTTTTCTCCACCTCGTGTGTCCTGCAAATCATGGTATGAGTCAAGCGCGGGTTCTCTGGGGTAATCTGGTACACAGAAATGGGGTCTGCCTCAAAGCCACAAGAACCAATGAACAGCTTGTTTTTTGTATATATTTTGCGTTAAAAAACGCGTTTTTGTGCGTTAGCAGGGCCCTACCAGATTCAGTGACCAGTTGTACATCATTATCCAAGGCCATCACCACCAGGCCCTTTGTCAATGACACCGCCCACATCATCAGAACCCGGTGCAGAGATTAATTCATTTTAGTTAACTCAGTTATATAAATTTTGTGGATAGACTCGCCTGGACCCTCAAATTCTGCCAAAATGGGAGGTAATTGTTGAGGAGCTCTTCCCCTTTCAAGGGAAACCCCTAGTCATGGGCATCATATTTATAGAGGTGGTTGCGGGTGATATCATCATGGTGGAATCACCTGAAACATTGAATATAACCTTGGGGATTGACCCCTTCTTGACTCCAAATTCGGTGGAACTTGAAGGAATGGAAGTATAAGATTTTTTTCACTTTTTGAAAGGCGCGCATAAGTTTCTGGGGCTGGTATATATATGGACCAACCCAGGCGAAACAAAGGTGGCCAAATTTTGTCCACTTCTGGGTTAAGGTGGGGAATTATCCCAAAAAGCTTCACTCAGATGAACAAATTTCATGGGTGAAGCTTGACACAATTGAGTGTCCATTGTAAGGTCAACCAAAGTGGCATGGAAAATAACATTTGGGAAATGACAGACACAGGGAAGAATAAGACAAAGGTAGATTAAAAATAAGGGCACACAAAACGCCCAACACCGTGGTGCACAAGAGGCCCACAGTAAAGTTTGAAAACAGTGGCACACGGTTAACCTGGCTCAAAGGGTTGCTTTAAACTCTCTATGCTCTCAGACACCCACAACACAGCTTTATAATTGTATAACACCTATGAAGGTGCACTGTAAGTCCTGGAGACCAGCCCCTACACCTGGATAGAGAGAAATACCTCTTACAGACAAAAGGGGGCCATAAGACCCAAAGTGGATACCCTTTCACAGTTTAGTGACTTGGTGCATGTGGTGGATGAGAGCTGGGGACCGCTCTTCCCCCCAAGGATAACCCGTTCCCACCCCTTCCCCCTCCTCAACCCTATTGAGTATGATATAGGGAGTTTGCAGAGAGTTCTTGAAAGCCAGGGGCCATAGGTAGGACCTGGGATCCCCCACTCCCCAAGAAAATTTATGCTAAAAATTGAGGAAATTGCTGTGCCAACCTGAAGCCCAGTCTGCAAATTCTGGCCTGGTGGAAGCCGGTCCAGACTGGCCAGTGCTAAAAATCAACTTGGACATGATTTGGATCTTGGACTAGGCATTAAATGACTTAGATCAGCTGCCTCAACTATCCAGGACAAATCTGGGAAGTTCAGATCATGCAAACAGCCCAATCGAGAGTTTGGACCAAGTCTCAAATAACTTAGCCCAGCTGCCACAGTCCTCCAGGATGAATCTGGTAAATTTGAATCATGCGAGCAGGCCAACTCAGATGGCCAGGGCCTGGATTGGCAGCATTGGCGTGGCTTGGTCCCAAAAATTCAGAAAACTTTTCAAAAGCTTTTTCAATTTTTAACAGGACTTTGAGCATCCCTCCATCCCCCTCCCCACCAGCAAACCAGATCACATTGCTAACCCCATATGACCATACCATAACACCTCCCTCATGCGAGTTTCCCAATACTTAAGGCATCTGACCTGCCCAGGGGCTGTTGTTGGTTCATTCTCTTACTTCCTCACACTTTAAGTTCTCTAACCCCGTATACCACACAGATTGTCATGGCCTCCATCCACCTTACTTTATTAAATTTAAAATTATTCCAATTTATCTGGCAAAGCTTTGCTGCCACCCAGATCCTTATTCTAATAAATGCTGACTGGATTATCAAGTTGATCAACCCTACCACGTGGCAGCGGATTGGAAAATCATAAATTGGCTTGCCCTAATGATGAACCTGCTTTCTCATTATTATCACGCGCCCATTTAAAAAACCTTTCCATCCATTCCACCGTTGGCTTCCCTGAAGCTGTGGCCTTTTGGTACAACGCCAGGGCACCTCTATTCCACCACCTGTGGAGGTGGGACCCCTACCAGGTCCTTCCGCTGATGGTCCAGCCTGATTGCTGGGCCTGGAGCACCCCATTAATAAAGAGCTCAACCTCAACACTTTGCACTGGTTCAATCCCCCTTTTGCTCTCATCCCAGATCACGTGGAAGCTTGTTGTCATCCACGCCTCCCCACCCTTGGGAGTTGCCCCACAAGACTTGCGGTTGCCCCCATTGCAACCATTTGGTTTGCCTTGAGGGGCCTTCAGTACATTATTGACCTTTTGCTTCTCTCATGATCACAATAGAACATCAATTAATAAAGTCGCTCAGACCGCTGTGCCTATGGCATTCTTGGCTCTCCTTGAGGGCTCACACACCCTGACTGTGAGCCCAGTCTAATTATTATTAGCTAAATCCATGACATAATGAACTGACCTGTATTCTTGGCTTTCTCCACCCTCCTCGCTGGTACTGGTGAAGCGTTGTCCTACCCACTTCTCTAAACGTGGACTCTCTCTGCGAGCTGGTCTTTCCTTGCTGGTTAGCTGCCTTATTCATCTGAGCTTGCCAACAAGCTTTGATAAACTGGCCCCCACCCCCACTAAGCCCTGGTGACGAGTGTCCCCCTGGTTGACCCCTACTCCCCCTGAAAAGGGGGATAGGTTGTACGCATCAACTCCAACCTTCTCATTTGAGGCAAGGAGGAAGCGAATCTCTTTTCTCAGGAACAAACCAGCCCTGCACCTCCTGAGCAATCTCTTCTTATTATGGATCATGCTCCCACCTCTGCTGCCCTCTATCTTGCTCTACCCAATAAAAAGAATCAGGTCTACTTCCTGTTCCTGTTTACTTTTCCTCAGAGACAGGTGAGATCACTGTACAAGCCTTCCTTGACATGTGAGCGGCGGGTAACTTTCTTTAATCTCAGTGTGGCACGCTCCCTAGACCAGGTGATGGAGAAAGCTTCGTCTATCCTGGGCGCCTCATCAAAGTCCATGAAGTCCTACTGCATCTGACGCCCTTACACTTTTCCGTTCATGACTTTAGGTTATGTGACTACTTCTTGGCAGTACAAGATTTTCTTTATCCTGTAATTCTAGGTTGGGCTGGTGGCGCCACCAGCAGGTCCACATTAGTCTTGTAAATAACTCCTTGTTATTCACGAACCTTAAGCCGAGTGGAGAGGTTCCCCTGCTTGCAACCCTTTCCCTGGACATCTCTTTTGGCTCCATCTCCCCTCCTGACACTGCTCCATTAGACTAACTTTGGACTTCCCTTCCTTACTAGGCCCTTACAAGTCTATCATTGATATGCCACTGGCATCCAAGCTTTCCCTACACTCCAACTATGATCTATCATTTCAGCTGACGGTTTACCTAGTCAAAATTAACTGCACCCTCTACCCCTACACTGAGGAAGAGGAAAAATTTTGGGGAGTCGGCTAAATGAAATGTTAGAGAAGGGGTGATTCATTAAGAAATTCTTACCCATCTCCTCCCCTATAGTGTTTGCTAGGAAATCAGATGGCTCCTGCACCCTTGTGTTGAATATGGCCACCTCAATAACATTACCATCCCCTAATCCATACCCCCTGCCCTGAAGAAAACCATCGCCCAGGCTATTGCTAAATCCCGTGTCTTCTTAAACTAAACTATTGAACGCCTTAAATCTGGCGAGGATGGCAAGAGGGCAGGAGTGGCTTACAGATATCCACACCCGTTGAGGCCTCTTACAAATTAAGGTGATGCCCTTTGGACTAAAGAATGCCCCAGCCAGCTTCCAGCACCTCATTGATGATGTTCTGGTGGACTTGCGCTTCTCTTATGCCAATTCCTACATTGATGTTATTCTGATCCAATCCCCCACCACAGAACAAAATTCCAAGGACCTAGAAGCAGTGGTGGAAGCCTGCCACAAGGCAGAACTCTTCGTGAAACCTTCCAAATGTGTATTATTCAGGATTGAGGTAATCTTCTTAGGCAACCTTGTCTTGAAGGATAGCTATGCTGTTCCCCCTGCAAGCTTGAGGATATCCAGTCATGGCCCACACCAAATATTCAAAAGCAACTTTGCAGCTTTCTTGGCACTGTAACCGTTTTGAAAAAATTCTCCCAGGCCCTTACCCAACTAGTGGCACCCCTCCACCCCCTCACCAGGAAGAATTTCCTTTCAAGTGGTCCCCCAAATGCCAGCAGGCCATTGAGTCTATCAAGGAGGTCTTCCTCACAGCCCCAGTACTGCGTCATGCCGACACCTCTCACCCCTATATAGTAGCTTGTGATGCCTCATCAGTGGCAGTGGGTGCCGTGCTGCTACAGGAGCATGAAGGAATCAAACATCCAATAGCTTATATCTCCCGCAAGTTCATTTCAACCAAGAAAGTATGACCAATATACAATAAGGAGTTAGCGTTAGTGGCATGGTCACTCACCCACTGGCGATACCTCCTGCAGGATTCCTAGCATGAGATCACCATTTAGACATACCATAAGGACTTTTTCTACTACCGCAAACCCCAGAATCTGGGGCATTAGCAAACTTGCACCTACCAGGATCTATATGGGTTTCAATTCAAATATGAATATATAAAGGGCCTCTGAAGGTTTTTCCAGATACGCTCAGTTGAAATCTCTCCCTGTCACCAGATGGTGGGGGACCCATTAAATCTCACTACTGTAGTGCCCCCATCCCAAATCCTCTCCTTATCCCCCCACTACAATAGCTTTTGCTGACCTGGCCCAGACGTCCCACTCCTCCTCCGCGTCCTCGCCTCCCAAACCTGTTGCCCAGAAGGAATAGAGCTATATGCTGACTTGGAGTCAATGAGTCAGAAGAGAGCTCCATATACTTTACAGGAGGGAACAATATGTTTTTGTGATTGAGTTTGGGCCCATCCTCCCTATGTATCCATGTTATTGGGGAGCATCGTGTCCCCCAAACAGTTGGCCACCCTGGCATCAAGAAGTGTGCAGATCTCATAATGAGAACCTACAACTGACACGGGTCATCAAAGAACATTCCCACCTGGATCTCCCATTGTGTCACCTGTGCCCGAGCAAAATCTGATTGTTCCATGAGGAAGAGCTGTTATATCCCCTGCAGCAGGCTGAGGGCCCATGGATCTCAGTCTCAGTGGACTTCATCATGTAGCTCCCACCCTTCTTTGGCTCAGGTGTGACTAAGGTAGTTGTAGACTAAAAACAAGTATGCGCTCTTTATTTCTGCTCTCAGCTATTACTGTTGTGGAGACCACAAATTTGTTTGTTAACCATGTCTTTGCCATGTTTGGTCTCCTCAAAGAGATAGTGAGTGATAGGGGGCCCCAGTTCAATGCCATGTTCTGAGAGTTGTTAACCCTCCTCATCATTGAGCCCTGCAGATCCACCGCCTACCACCCCCAGTCCAATGGGCAGACTAAGCGGGTGAACCAGGTACTGGGGAAGTTCCTGTGCTGCTATGCAACGGTCTCGCAGAACACCTGGACTAAGAATCTTCCCCTTGCACAGTTTGCGTACAAAAATTCCCTCCATTCTGTGACCAATTTCTCCCCCTTTGAGATCACCCTGTGGTATAACCCCTCCTTCCAAATTGGTCCCTAGCTCTCCTCAGAAGTTCCCGCAGCTGAGGACTGCATAAGCTCACTATGCGAGACACACAACCTGGTCCATGAACATTTGAAAAAGTCTATCAAGGACTACAATAAGTTTGCTATTTGGAAGCGCCTCCCCAGATATAATATTGAAGTTGGCTCCCTCATCATGCTGGACATCTGCAACCTCCCCTGAAAGCTCCCACCTGAAAAATAGAAGCCAAATTCTCAGGACCCTTTGAGGTTGAGAAGGACTTAGGCAATGGTGCCTACCATCCTGAAACTTCTCACACTGGAAGCAGCAAAATGTTTTTAATACCTCCCTCTTAACCCCCTTCAAGGGGGAAAGGCCAACCTCTCTGGAGCCCATTGTCATTGGGGAATCCCAGGAAGTGGAGATGGAGGCTATCCTAGCTTCCCGGAGGTCCTGCCAATTTGTTCAACCTGGTCACCGGGAAGGCTACCCCTCATATGTGAACAGCTGTGTGAGTGCACGTGATTGTGAAAACTGCAAGGAGCTGGTAGAGTAATTCCACAATTTCCACCCCACAGCCCCACATCCACCCAGAAGATTGCTGCCATACTTGCCATAAAGCTCCCAGAGAGGCGCAAAAATTTAGCCTTGGTCCATGCCTCAGGCGGGGAATCCTCCCAGTCAAAGAAGAAAGGGTAGTGTAAGTCCTGGAGACCAGCCCCTACACCTGGATAGGGAGCAATACCCCTTCCAGACAAAAAGGGGCCCTAAGTCCCAAGTGAACTCCTGTTGCAGTTGAGCGATATGGCGCATGTGGTAGATGAGCGCTGGGTAACCACTCTTCCCCCAAGGATAACCCGTTCCCATCCCTTCCCCTCCAACAAAGTTAATAATTATTAAGGGTGTTTGCAGAGAGTTCGTGCAAGCCAGGGGCCATGGACAAACCCTGGGACCCCCCACTCCTTGAGGCAATCTATGCCAAAATTTTGAGGAATTTGTCTGTGCCAACCACCGGGCCTGATCTGAGAAATCTAGTTTGGGGGAGCCAATCCAGACTGTCTGTCACCAAAAATCAAATTGTGGCATGATTTGGATCTCAGACCAGGCATCAAATGACTTGGATCAGTTGCCTCAACTCTATGGGACAAATATGGGAATTTCAGATCATTGAAAAAGCCAATTGAGAGTTTGGATCAGGTCTCAAATAACTCAGCCCAGCTTCCAAAGCCCCCTAGGATGAATCTAAAAATCCAAATCATGCGAGCAGGCTGATTCAGATGACCAGGGCCCATATTGGCACTGTTGACCTGGCTTGGGCCCAAAAATGTGGGAAATTTTGTATAATTTTTTCAATTTATGCCAGAACTTTGAGCATCCCCCACCCCCCTCCCCACCAGCCAACCAGATCACATCGCTAACCCCAGATGACCATGTCATAACTGCTCCCACATGCGAGTTTCCCAATACTTAAGGCAACTGAACTGCCCAGAGGTGTTGTTGGTTCATTCTCTTACTTTCTCACACTTTATGCCCATTAAACCTCGTATAAACCACTCAGCTTGTCATGGCCTCCATCCATCTTACTTTATTAAATTTAAAGTTCTGCCAATCAATACAGCAAAGCGTACTGCTGCTCAGATCCTTATTCCAATGTTTGCCAACTGCATTATCCAGTCAATTGACCCTGCCATATGGTGATGTATTACAAATATTATAAATCAGCTTGCCCCCCCAATGACAAACCCACTTTCTTATCTGTTGTCATACGCTTGTTTAATGCAAAACTTCCCGTCCATTCCGCCATTGGCTTCCCTGAAGCTGTGGCCTGTTGATATAGCGCCAGGGCACCTCTACTCTTCTGCCTGAGGAGGCAGGACCCCTACCTGGTCCATCCACTGATGGTCCAGCCCAACTGTGGGTCTTATAGCGCCTGTTCACAGAAAGATTGGCCCCAACACTCTGTGCAGGTTCCATCCTCATTTTGCTCTCACCCCTGATTGCGCTTAAAAGCTCTTGTGCCACCCCTCATTGTGCGCAAGCTCACTTACCTGAACCCAAAGGCCAGAAACTGCGAACCCTGGAGTAGTTGTCATCCTCCCTGCCTCCCCCGCCCTTGGGGTTGCCCCCCACAAGACTTGCAGTTGCCCTCATTGCAACCATTTGGTTTGCCTTGTGTGCTTTTGGTACGTTATTGAATTTTTGCTTTCCTAACATTCCTAATAGAACCTCACTTATTAGAGTTGCTTGGACCGCTGTGCCTATGGCATTCTGGGCTCTCCACTGGGTGCTCACGCACCCTGATTAGAATCCCAATATAATCCTTATCAGCTGAATCCATGACATGCCCAAGGTAGAAGATGACGCAGCCACTCAACTCCTGGAGGAGGGTCAGGGCTGGCTTTAGTATAACTGGAAAAAGTGGTGGGAAACTTGAAAGACTGAGCAACAGGACTTCAAACAGTTCATACCCAATATGTACTCACCAAAAGGGTGGAAGTTGCATTGCGAGCAGCAAAAAGAAAAAGGCTCCTCTGGCACACTTTCAATGAGAATGATATCACTGTGGGTAAAATCGTCCAAACCACGGTGCACAGCCAAAATTCCTGAATGCCATTATGAAGACATTCCACTCAGAATAAGTCTCAGTGAGACCAAAGTAGTTGGTCATCTAATGTCTAGAGTGTGTCTGTAACACTCCAGTTCAGTAGAGTTAATGGGAAAGGGACCACCCCACAACCTAGAAACCCTTTACCAAGTAAAGAATAAACTAAGCACCACCAAGAAGGATGGTTCACAGAGAGCCCCAAGCAAGCAGGGCACCCATTTGACTAAAAACAGACTTGAGGAGGGTAGCAAAGTTTTCTAAACAAATGCACATATAATACTAAAATAAAAGATATTTTCTTAATAAACCAGACGACCAACGAGGAAAGTTGGTCACAAGAAATCATAATTAAACACTGGGTGGGGAGGCAAATCTGTGAGGATGGTGCTAAGCCCAAACGAACTAATAAATGCACAGTATCATCTTTCAGGGTACTGTAATTCAAAATAGTCTGAACCCAAGTGATCGATTGTAACTGGATCCTACCCAAATTGATAATATTGTAAATGGAACATGTTTTGAAACCCCATTCCCCAAGCAACTGAATCAAAACTTCTTCGTTTGTAATGTAGCTGGTGCGTTTTAACGCCCTGGCTGTAATGCCATGCAGAGCATCATGCACATCCCCAGGACCACTGGGGCATATCTTTCTCTTACCCAGCTTTGGTCCAGGGTAAGTTTTAATTTAGGAAGGCCTTGCAACTTGAACTTTTTTGGCCTCCTGACGTCCAGCCTTATCATTGCAAATTGGTGCCCTAAATCATGTCACTAAGCCATGACAGGTCATGTTCACCACCGTCTGAACAAACCCAAATTTTCCCCCTCCCCCAGAGACCACCAGGGCACTAGTGGATTCATGTACACTTGCTCTCCTGAAGTGAGAGCGTCAACTGCAGGAATACAAGCATTGGAACCCCCCAACAGCATGATGAGGGGGCACATCAGCAACCCTAGAAACAAACACCTCATTCTTGCAACTCATTCCTACCCACCTCCTGGAGGGAAAGGAGAAACCCCAGGTCCTCTTCCACTTGACTCAGGGGTAGACCCTACTGGTGTTTGTGCCAAAGAAAATATTTGAACCCCAGCATAAAAACTGTGCTTTACTAAATGGTCAACCTTTTGGAATGCCCCATTTTTAGCTGACATGTGAACTTTCCATTTGTATAACTGAACTGACGCAGAACACCACCCATAGTGAAGGATGAAGAAGGATGATAATGTGGGTCGCTTCATTAATGTCATGGAGCCTTCTGATAATAATAATACCAGCATGGAGCTCCAGTGAAGACCCACCCAAAACCCCAGCTAGAATACCTCAGTTACAGCCATCCATATTAATAGATGGGAAATGAAAAGGCAGTCATGAGGGCTAACTAGGGATTTCAGAATTAAACTTTATTGCTTCTAAACTTTATACCAGAACTTCATAACTCACAGATAAAGTTGGATATTTCTTAATAATTTTTTTATTAGATAAAAAATTTTGAAAAAGGAAAGAAAATGGAATGGCAGCGGTACCTGTTGGTGACCACTGTCTAAATGCCCAAAAAATGGGGAATTGAAACTAAGTGCATTGTCATTAAAAAAATGTATGATTTGTTTCTGGTGGATCAGCATTCCAGAAATAGTTTTTGATATACACTCAGATCCAACTGGATTGGGAGGATTGGCATCAAATTTGTTGCCAAGTATACAATTTGGCATGGCCATACTTAGCATGATGACAATGACGCCTTCAGTGGATGGCAGGTTGCACCCATGGCCAGGTCACATATGGCCAGCTTTTTTGGGTTTGAGAAGGATTGACCACGCTTGTACCTGTCAAGGATGTGCTTTTTTGCAAAATTGTTGGGAAACCCTGGCGGATGGGCAACTTTGCATCTAAAACCAACTTGCAGCCATTATTTTTGGCAGAATTTGACTCAGTCTCCCCAGTAGAGCTCAATCCTTTGGATACTCCGGCCTGGGGACCTGCACCTCCTACCTTCTTTAATGATGGCTTCTACCCTCCACCACCTCCTGGCACAGCCTCTTATTTTTTTTCCACCAACTCATTGGAGGTAAACATGGGAGAAAGAGGTGCAATTTTTTGTGGATATGCTGTCACCACCTCTCATCTACCACATGGGCTAAATCGTCCAGGGCAACAAGAGGGACGGCCATTGCTTCTCCCCTTTTTGTTTGTAATAAGATTTCTCCTAATCTAGCCGCGGGGGTTGTTCACCAAGGCTTACATATGTGGTATTTTAATCATATATTCTCAGTTAGTCTCTGATCATTCACTTGGGCATCTGGGTGCCTTGCTTTGTTAATTTATATTAATATCTTTTGGTAAAAGTACCAGGATCTTGGCCTTTAAGCTTGGATAAAATTAAGTGCCAGTGGAGAATAAGTTGCAAGATACATTAAGGCTACTGTATGTTTTATGTGGGGCTAGGTGGTATGTGAATATTTTGTCAGACAATTACAAGTTCAATTATGTAAAAAAGAGTGTTCCAGTATAATAAGAATAAAATTAAAGACAAAATTAGCCAAAAGACTTTGGCCAGTTCTTAGTGGAACCCTTTGAATCAGGGCATTACATTTACTAATAATACTTGGCCAAATAGTATAAGTCCGGTTAAGCAAATTTCACTGACTATGTGGAAAAATCAGGGGAGTTCATTAGAGAGCTTCCTCCCCAGCCCACTTATAGTTCATTTCAAGCACCTAAGCGGGGACCACCACTTTTTAACGGCTTGGCAGAGGTCCACCAAGGTTCAACTATTTTTCTCTCATGATGATTGGTTAAAATATTAAATTATTACCCCACAGGTTTATCTTGCCACAATTGGCTCTACATCTGATGTTTCAGTAAAGTGAGGTGAATTAAAAGCTCTGTTAGGTTGACAACCCATATTTTCTAAATAGGCTTAAAGTTAATGTTAAATTATGCTTACCCCAGTCTGAGCCCAAGTCAGTTTAAATACTAAGCAGTAGATTGTAAAAGGGTTCTCTTTTCACCCTATCGCCGCTTCTAATAAACTATATAAAAAACCAATATTTTAGTTTTAATTAGTGTTTTGTTTTTATTATAAGTGGTTCTGAACTCCATTAAATTAAATTGTTGGAAATTATGCTATAGAGGCACCAGCGAGCATCTTCCCTAACTAAAATCCAACAAGTGATGCTCACCACAGGGGTACTTGTACATCATAAAACGTTTAAAAAATGGAGGTTAGGCATTTAACCCTCACAACTTCACCACTGAAAGTAGCCCTAGGCTAATCACTCTGGAACACCAGCTAGCCAGTGCTTTGTCTCGCCTCAAAAGTCTTGAGCATCACTATATTTCAAAGCCCCCTTTCCAAGATAAGTTCACCCCAGGTGAGGGTAGTATCTCCTTTTTCCTCTTCGTTTATTAATCTGCTATGGAAACAGCAACTGACCAACAAAACCCCAGTACATCCTTTCTTTCTTGGGTCGCCTAGCTCAAGAAATAATGTTTTCCACCATGATTAACCTCAGCATCTGGTCAGATGTTAAAAAGCACATATTGACGAATTTGGCTCCCAGCAGAGTTTACAATGACAAATACAGGCCTTTATGTGCCTTAGTCTTTAAGAGGAAGAATTGATCACCTATTTTGTGGAGCGGTTCTATAGGGAAACTTAACCTCTGCTGCTTGCCAAAATGATATCTCTTGCCAACGCCATTACTGCCATTCTGAGCTGGTTGGCGTCTCAACCTTCTATAGCTTTTCATCTTATCTATGTAAAGCGCCACCTCTGAACTATCTGAGATATTAAGGAAGCTCTTCTGGATGTTGCAGATATGTATAACGCTGAAGATACTTCAACTGTTGGGTCAACTCCACAGATGTTGACCATTGAGAATTGTTTAACTGAAGCTCCATCAAAGGAGGCTATGATGATCCCCATGGATCCCCCTATGTTGGTTATTACTCTGAGCCCAGCACCTGCGGTGCAGCTCAAAGCTAATCTATCTCCAGAAAATTTGAGGTTCTCAAGCCAGTAAATTGAAGTACATCCTCATCAATTGGGCTGCGCTCCCTTCCCTGCCCATCTTTATCTCCAGGACAGCCTTCCCAAGTGGTTCCAAAGCCTGCTCTTAAGCCTAAACCCCTTTCTCAGGTGCCAATCTCCCCCACTAACAATGGGGTGAATGACCAGGTCACAAAGTCTAAACCGCCTGTTTCACAAAACCACACAGCCACTGATCGACCCAAAGCTGGTGAAGTTAAAACATCCACCTCCGCAATGCTACCCACCTCAACCTCTCATCCAGACAACTCTAGTCTTGAACCTGTCCCAGCGATGCAGCACAAACCCCTGTTTTGAAGGTTGGAAATCGATCTGTGATAACTCCAACGCCTCCCCAAAAGCTAATAGGTTAAATGAGTGGCTTCAGGCTCTCTCTGGCAAACAAGGAAGCCCTAAACTTACCTCAAAACCTATGGACTCCCTTATATGCATTTATAACCCCTCTGATGATGAATATGAAGAGGGTTGTGAAGATGTTGGCCATTATGTTTTAGGAGCCCCAGGTGAAGTGCTGGTATCTGATTGTTTGAATCAGAGAAAGTGTAATGGGCTAGGATCCCCCAACAAACTTATCTCTGACAAACGTTGAGGGGTAATGAGATTATTGACACTTCTAGTGACGCTGACCAGCTCATAGCCACCTTGCTCTGACAAAACCAGTTTTTTCATACCCTGCGGTCTATCCAGGAGAAATACCCTTAAACTGCCAAAGGACATGCTCTACACTCCGTTAAAAGAAGGTCCTCACTCTTTTCCCCAACTTGGGTGGTACCTTAACTAAAGTGGAGGTTGTCATTAATGGAGTGTAGGTTAGGGCTATCCTTGACACTAGGTCCCCAGTAAACGTTGTGTCGTCAAAACTCATTAAAAAGTTTAAGCTGGCCCCCAATCTCGACTATACTCAAGAATATGGGACTGCAGGCCCAAACAACACCTGCGCCATTGGAGCGTACTCTTCTCTGCCCATCCGTTTGAGAAGCTCAGCTTGTCATCTCCAGTGATAGCCTTAACTAACAATACCTATGATCTACTCATTGGTACCCAGTTCATGATCTAGTATGAAGAGATTATTACCATGAAGCAGGGTTATCTCTTCCTAGTAACTACGCATTTTCATTGATCATGACAAATGAAGAGCTTAATAAAAAGGATATGGTTTCACAGTTGAGTATCCCTCTTTCTCTTTATACCTACATTATACCACAGCAGGACAACATACAAAATTGTTGCCTCAATCAGTGGATGCCTTAGAGTGTATCCTTTTTTAAGCTTCTGAAGAGGTGGTTATCAAGGCTGGTGAACAAAGGGTAGTTGAAACGAGGATTAACTTGAAAATCCCACACAACTGCCCACTGCACCTAATTATCATTGATGGATTTAGTCCTTTGGAGCCCAGAGTTTTGCCAGGTGTGTTAAGCCCTGCTTATCAACTACCTATCAACCCTCTGTTACGTAATCTCACCAAGAAGTATATGATGGTAAAAAAGCATCAGGAGATTGGAAGAGGCATGCTGATTCCCCTTGAGGAGATAAAGAAAGTTCACTGTATTGGATCTATGGCAGATATGGATTTACCCGCCAACCAGTCAATATGTACTCTACCTTCCATTCATATCTCCGATGAACTAACTCCAGCTGATCAGGATAAAGTCCACACCCTGATTAAGGCATATAGCTACAACTTCTCTAAATCTGACACTGACTATGAGCATATACAGGGTTGGACTCATACCATTGACGTTGGTGATGCTCAGCCTATCTGCTCCAAACCCTACTGAAAATCAAAAGTTGAGGAGCTACAGATGCGGACGGAGCTCAAACAGCTTCTGGACGCTGGGTTGTTTGTGCCTTCTTAAATCCCTTGGTCATCCCCGCTCCTATTTATAAAGAAGAAAAATAGAGGTCCTTGGGTAGTGATGGACTACCATAAGCTGAACAACCTCACTAAGGAGGACAGCTACCCTATCCCCCGCATTGATAACGCTCTGGCCCAACTCACTGGGTCTAAATTCTTCTCATCCATGGACTTGGCTAGTGGGTATTGGCAGATGGACTTTTTCCATAGGATCAGGAGAAGTGCGCCCTTACCTGCAGTAAGGGTTTGTTCCAACCCATTTGGCTACTTCAGTGGTTGTGTAACGCGCCTGAAACTTTCCAGCAGGCGATGAATCACATTCTCCAGGACCTTAAGCTGAGATTTGTGATTGTCTACCTTGATGAAATCACAGTCTTCTCCAAGATATACAATTAGCATCTCACGCACCTAAAGGAGGTGTTTTAATGATTGCGGGCATCTAACATCAAACTAAAACCCTCCAAGCTTACTTTCTTCCAGAAGAAGCTGTATTTTCTCAGGCATGCTATCTTTCAAGATGGGATACAACCTCTACAAGATAATTTTGAAGAAATATCCAAGATGCCAGTGCCCAAAACCATTTTGCAACATACAAGTATTCATGATAATGATGGGATATTACCATCAATTTATCCCAAAATTCGCCCAGCTCAGCGAGCCCTTTGTCCGCCTCCTGGCTAAGAACACCCTCTTCCATTGGGGTGCTGAATAAAAGGCCGCATTTAATACCCTGAAAGAGCTATTGCAAAAAATGCTTATACTTCGCCAATCTGACTATGGCAAGCCCTTCCTGTTGTTCAAGGCTGCCTCTGACTATGATTTTGGAGCTATCTTAGCTCAATTGAATGAGCATGTGATCAATCATCCCATGTCCTACTTTAGCAAAATGCTTTCAAAAGCTGAGCGCGATTGTAGCGTCACTGAGAAGGAGTACCTGGCTGACCTGCTTGCTGTTAAATACTACCATCTTTTCTTATATAGGATTTAATTTAAAGTGGTTACCAACCACGCCTCATTAAAGTAGTCATAAAATATTAATGATCCTACTGGGCGCTTGGCTTTCTAGGCTTTTAAGCTCCAGAATTATGATATGATCATTGAGCATCAAGCTGGGACACACCATATGAATGTTGATGGGTTGATGCGGCTGCCTGTTCTTCACCTTGACAATAGCGAAGACAAGAGGTTGTATGACCTCCTAATGGCTTCTGACGCATGGGCTGATGAAGATGAACCAGTACAGAAGATGTTAAAATGGCACTCCCACAACACAAAGGTGGGTAACGGGAAGTTATATAAGAAAGTAGGGGTGAATTGGTTGCCATATCTCAGACAATTAGAGCACATACCCGTGATTTTGGAGTCCCATACCCTTCTAGGGCATAATAGAATACGGAAAACCTATGGGTGGGTTAAAGAGCGTTATTGGGAGGTCTTCATAGAGACAATAACTGAATTCCTGGATTCATGTATGACCTTCAAGAAGCAATCCAGCTATAAGACCAGATATCAATATCAACCCACTATGCCTCAACAACCCTTTCACACCATAAGTCTAGATATAATAGCTCTCTACCTCAGTCCACTGGTGGCAACCGTTATATATTGGTCAAAATTGATAATTTTACCAAATGGATTGAGGCTGTGGCTCTTCCTTCTCAAACTGCCAAAGCCACGGCCACATTCCTTCATCAATATATATTTTCTCGCCATGGGTATCCTCAGGTCCTGCTTTGTGACAATGGGAAAATTTTTACCTCCAGAGTGGTGAAGATCCTTGCTGCTTCCATGGGAACACAGCAGCTTTTCTTGGCTCCCTATAACCCCTTGACCAATGGTACCGCAAAAAGAGTCAATGGTACCCTGGTCTCTATTTTATGAAAAAAGGGCCACTTATGAACTTCTTCACTGGGAACTTTACTTACCCTGTGCTCTCATGGCTTACTGTATCAGCTATCACCAGATCCTTAAAATGTCGCCATTCTAAGTATTGTATGGGTAAGAACCTGGGGTGCCAGCATTACTAGCCAAATATATCTTCTGATAAGACTGATCCTGAGCAAGCTATGAAGAAGGTAGCCCAGCACATCATCCAGTTGCAATCAGAAGTGATGAACAAATTGGCAAAGATGGTCACTAAAAAGGGTCAAGCAGCTAACGAGCTCTAGCCCCCTCTACCTACCTTTCAAGTATCAGACTAGGTGCTATACTACCATAATCATGTAACTCTCAGAAGTGAGAAGCTTGGGTCTATCTGGCAAGGCCTTTTTGTCATCACTTATAAGTGAGAGAATGAGTACTCTATAAATTCCCTGGCTACCAGAGCTACTTTTAACCGCATACATGGCTAGTTCTTGCACTTTTACTCTTCCCCTAACACTCTTGAAGGGGGGTAATGTTGGACAATTACAAGTCTGATTATGTAAAAGAGTTATATAGTTCAAAATAAGGATGAAATTAAGGATGAAATTAACAAAAGGCCTTAGTCAATTCTTTGAGGAACCCTTTGAATTGGGACATTACATTTATTAATAATACTTGCCCAAATAGCACAAGTTTGGGTAAGCAAAATTTCACTGACTATGTGGCAAAATCAGGGGAGTTCATTAGAGAGCTTCCTACCCAGACCACTTATAGTTCCTTTCAAGCACCTAAGCGGGGACCACCCCCCCCCCTTTATAGGCTTGGTGGGGGGTCCACCAAGGTGCAACTATTTTTCTCTCATGATGATTGGTTAGTATATTAAAGTATTACCCCACAGGTTTATCTTGCCTACAATTGACCCTCCATCTGATATTTCAGTGAGGTGAGGTGATTTAAAAGCTCTGATAGGTTGACAACCCATATTTTCTAAATAGGCTTAAAGTTAAAGTCAAATTATGCTTATCCCAGTCTGAGCCCAAGTTAGTTTAAATAATAAGCAGTAAATTGTAACAGGGTTCTCTTTTCACCCTATCGCCACTACTGTTAAACTATACAAAAACCGAACTTTTTGTTTTTATTAGTGTTTTGTTCTATTATAAGTGGTGCAAAACTCCCCTAGATAAAAATTTGTTGGCAATAAGGCAATAAGGCACCAGTGAGCATCTTCTCCGCCTAAAATCCAACAGGGTTTTATTTAAAAGGAAATATCAAGATATTTAGGAAGGTAGGTTTCAGAATTCAAGATAATAATCAAATTGAATTCCCCCCTTCCAAATTTGGCCATACCAGATCATTAATTGAAAATAACTGAGTTAAATCAAATTTCAGGATCCTCCTCCCCTATTCCTGAGTCACGTGGGGCGGCGTTTCCACCCATTCAGTCATGTGAGCAACACCATTCATTGAGGATGCCCACGAGGAGGCCATTCCAGAAGATCAGTAAAGATCCTAAACAGATGAGGCCCAGACAATCCTGAAGGCACCAAGTTCCAACACACCCTATTAATATTGAAC
>JAKSZP010014757.1:0-107870 GCA_022478985.1 Massospora cicadina
GCCTTACTTTCAGTGACCCTTGGCCACATAAAAAATTTGTAATGATGTATACAAATACTTTGACTCAGGACATTATGCTCAGCCTCAGAGTCAGAGTCGCAGTAAATACCATCATCATCCTTGAGATGGCATTTTGTCATACCTTCAAAATAGCTGAACCAATACATTTTCATGTGCAATTGGCAGCACGTACCAAGGCGATTCGTATCACTAATTAGTAACTAATTTTCAAAAAACTTGACTGACATTAAAAAATAATTTTAACATAGACCAACAAAGCCCACGTGCTCAAGTCATTAAATCAAAACTCAATCTAAGTCTGACCTAACCAGCAAAGCCCTCAAGCCCGTATCTTCATAGTTGAATATAATTAAGTGAAATTGCTAGGCCGCAGATTCTAAGATTTGCATAAGCTTTGAATATACCTGGTCCATAATCGCTGATATCTGATATCTCCATAATAAGTTTTTAAACAGCTAACCTTATTATGTCCCTATCAAATATCTGACGATTAGGTCCAGTCAATTACTCAACAGTTAGTAAAGAGATTGACCTTTCCCTGAGGATCATGAAAACTGAGCCCTTATCTCTAGTATAGGTCTGTTCAAGCCTACACAAATGCAACAGGGGCTATTTAACGCCCCTGCTACTTTTTAAAAGCAATGTATAACTTATATAAAGACTATTAGTGATCGTGTGTGTTAGTCTACCTTGATGAAATCACTTTCTTCTTGCAAAACTTTATTGCCCATATAACTCAACTTGGGGAGGTCTTCCAGTAACTATGAAAAACTTCAATAAAATTTAATTCTCCAGATATTTCTTTTTTACAAAAAGAAATTGATTTTCTGAGACATAAAGTAAGTCAAGAAGGAATATCCCAAGGGCGACAAAGTTATAGCCATCTCAAAAATGTCAAACCTAAGATCCTTCAAGATGTGCAAGTTTTTCTAGGAATAGACATATACTATTGCCAATTCATTCCTAAGTTTGCAGATGCATCCAAGCCCTTAGTTTATCTGTTGAAGAATGGGATTTCTTTCCAGTGGGAAGAAGAGCATCAACAATGCTTCTATTTATTATGTATAAATCCTATACACTCCTATTCTTATACACTCCAACTTTAACAAGTCATTTTTAACTTTTTACTGATGCTAGTGATATTGCTATAGGAGCTATAATGTTCCAGCATGTTGAAATTTAGTGGACCATCCCATTGCATAGAACAGAAATTCTTTACCCAAGACTGAACGCAAATAAAGTGTAACTGAACGAGAATGTCTAGCAATTTTATTATCCATTAAACATTTTTGGCCAATTTATATGAGGCCTACTTCACTATAATCACTGATAATACCTCCATGTGATTGATCTAGAAGATGAAAGATCCTAACAAGTGTTAGTCCTAATGGGCCATAAAATTTTTAAAATTATAGTTTCATTATTTTTCATCACCCCAAACCAATTCACCATAATGCAGATTGCTTATCCAAGTTACTACCATAACCCTAAACAAACTGAGGAAGACTGACTATATGGAGGGGAGGATACCCAAGTGGTAGAGTAGTGACCTCTACCGCTGCCTCCCCAAGTTTGATTCTGGTACTGGAACTTTGGGTAAAGGACAATTATGACTGTGTTGGCGTTGCACACCAATTGCCCCAAACTGAGATAGCAAATAGCAAAGGTGGTCCATGGAGTTCCTGGCCTATCATACGCCGTGAATGGAGGTTTTCCAGATTTTATCCTCTTTTCCCATTTATTCAATTTCCCTTAATTGGTGCGGTATCATCCTCAGGTCAGCCAACCTCAAACAAAAAATAAAACTGACTATATGATCTTCTAAGTCAACTTCATCTATGGAAAGATGAGTCCCTCACAAACCAAAGATATTTGGAGAAAAGGTCAGTGAACACTCTGATCTGGTATGATACCTTTATAAACTTGCATCAGCTCAATGATTACCCTTTGTCTAACCCTCTTCATGAACAGATGTTATTCTAGAAGAATATCTACAAGTTGTCAACAGAGGAAATCTTAAAAATTATATTAATGGCTCAAAACCCAGTGCTATAGGGAAGAAATGCTCTTTTTAATTTAAAATGTATTGGAGAATTTCTTGGTATGAAAAAGTCATACCAGCCCTACTTTTGTCTTAAACATCTAGTGGTTCCTCCCTGTGAGCCCTTTAACATGGTAAGTGTTGACGTTGTGGGCCCTCTAACATGAGCCTCCAATGACCAAAGATTTCTCATACTGGCTTTTGATCTCTTAATGAAATTGATTGTTTCCATATCCCTTTCATCAGCTTTGGAAAAAGCTACTTCTTTATTCATATTTGAATGTATTATCATCCAACATGGTTGTCCTAACATAATCCTCTCAGATAATAACCAAAACTTTTAGTCATCACTGGTGTAAGGATTAGCCAGGGTAATTGGGTCCACTCAGGTGCTTATCACCCCTTAACATACTGTAACCAATAGAATTTTAAAGATATTGAATGCTACATTATCCTCAACCATTTAGAAATTGTCCTTGAATGACCCTCTACATTGACCACAATATTTACCTAGTGCAATTTTAACTACTGAATTAGTTACTATTAAATCAGTAAAGTGTATCCCTTTCCAAGCCTTTTATGGAAGGAATCCGAAATTTCCCTCTAAAGTGCAATCCCTGATAAACCACTTCTCCCTCAAAGCCCCTGAAGTTTTTATAAGATTTATTACTAGTAATATTTAGCTTCAAATTTGGTTTTTAAAGGTTTTGTCTACCTTCAACTCCCAAGCAATAAATCACTTTATTAACATATTTGACCCCTTCATACCTTCCAGTTAGCTGTTTTAGTCCTCATTTATCATCACTGACCAGGTGGAAGAGACAATAAGTTAGGGTTTAATTGGTCAGGACCCTAAAAAGTCATATAAAAAAGGATAAATGGACACTCAATTGTCAAAGTTGCCCAGGGAATAGTGAGTATAATGTACATACCCAATTTATAAAGCCTTTTACCCCCTACGCCAAGATCTAGAAGGTGCTTTGTTGTGATTCAAGACCAACCCTAAAGGCTGGCTAATACCATTATAAGGGTTCATCCCCCACTAAAAGTATAAATACATTTGACAGTAAAATTCAAACCTGATCCAAAGGATTGCATAATACCCCAGTCAGGAATCATCTCCTATTTGAGGAATTGCTCACTCCCAATTAGATAATCAAATTATATTACTACGACCAAGTAACAAGATACTGCAGAAACCCTAGTAGTTAATCAGTATAAATTTTGGCTTGAAAGCGCTTGGCGAATTTCTCCAAGGATTATTACCTAATTCCCCCAAGATATTGGTTTATGAAGATAAACTGGTACATTCATTTTTCAGCACTTCATGTTTTTACAATAGTTATAGTAAAGCTTCAAAGGTTTTAGTCAATTAAGGAGGTTTTCTCTAATTGTTAGCTAGCTTGAAAGGATTTAAATACCCTTGTGCTTGTGGCTTTGGTTTCTCTTAAATTTTCCTGGGTTATTAATTCTATCCCCCATTTCTCAACATATGACATGCCCATTACTGATTCCATACTCATTTATTGCGATATTTCACGCTCTGACATTCCTTTCATTGTGTGAAACTCAAAACATGCAACATAAAAACTTGTTGTATCACATGAACTTATTGTGGTAATCCATCAGACCACTACCCATTATAAGGCGTTGCCCTCACTTGTGATGGTACTGGCCTATTTTTTCTTCTTATTCCCTTTTAACAATAAAAACTTTTGCCTCTCCAATTGTTTAGAGTTTTCCATTTTTTAAGTATTTTGAGCATCATGTCTCACATTGCTTCAACATATTCCTGCTGAAATGGCTGACCTCTCATCAGATAGAGGTCATTGGACCCGCATTCATCCTAATTACTTGGTACCACATGTGGTTCCATGGTGACTGTGCAATTCTTACCAAAGTGAACTTAAGATCCACTGCTCCACACATGATAGGCCAGTCTTATTATCCTTTTCTGCTGCAGTTCCGTGTGGACCTCCCCTTGTTGCCATTCCTATACCCCAATACCCTATCTCCAGTTGTGTGGGTCTGTGCTGATTTTCATGTCTTCTCATGTGATTCCTGCCAACTTTTGTTAGCTGTTGCTCTGTGTGCACTGGCTCCGTTCTTGATACTGCACAATTATTTGGTTCTAGCCCATGGACTCCATCTGCCTCTGGTTAATCCTCTGGAATTGAATGGCAGGTTGCATATACATCCCACGTTGGAGTTTGCTCCCGCCACTTTTCATAGAACCGCTAATTAAGTTTATACTGGCCTTCCAGTCAGGGTGAGTAAACACCCAGCACGTAAAGCAGAATGCTGGAGGCATATCCATTTACACGACCTGATACTTGATGGGGTGAGAAATGATTGAGGGGTGGTGACTAATGATTCTGTTACAATCTTTACTAGTAAACAAACCATATCTTTAGTGGCAGTTGCCGATTCTTCTGCTATTAATTCTCTGGGGCCCACGGGAGCCCTAAATCTGCTTACTAACATGAGTTGCTGAGCGCGAGGAGAAGTCATGAAACTTTGACTACCAGGGAGGAAGAATCCCCAGAAGCAATGTCACATCCTGATTCCAGACAGCATCCATGATTAGGGACAACACAAAAGGCCACTATGGCAGTACCCTTATTTGAGGATCAAAAGGCAGCAATATTGTGATTATGGCCACTATTGACCAGTCATTGCATAAACCAGGGAGCATGGCCCCTACTAATGGCGGCATATTAGAAGAAAGCATAAAAAACTAGAAAAAATTATGCAAGAAATATGTGTATTAGAAAAAACATTAGAAAGTGACTAACAAACTTTCCTGTGGGGGACAGTTGTCTTAAGTTCTTGTTGGCTTAAGGTATAATGAATTTTGCATGAACAGTGTGTAGCAAAACCCCATTTAATTTCAGTAGTCCACATTCCAAAATTTCCTGGCATCTCATTGATGACCTTCTGGAAAGCCAACTCTCACCCAAATTTTGCCACTTATTTACCCTCTCATCATAATTTTGCTTGGCAGATTGATGATGCTTTATTTGGTAGCAACTGAATGTGCCCATGGCCAGGCCATATAGGGAAGTTCACATGGTGTATCAAACATATTCAGCGTGCGCAGATTCACTGAAGTTGGACCCAACTTTCCTGGTGGAAGAGGAACCGGTGGTGGTGTTTCAACCCTGAGCGTACCATGGCCAACTCAAAACTGCTGGACCCCAATTTAATTATATTACTGGTCCCCTCTTTGGGACCCACGACTATCTGAGGAGATGGACGTCCACCACTTTCCTGCTGTAAGTGGCCTCTTACCGCTGCCACCTCCAAACATACACCTCTATTTTCTGCACCAAAACTTGGATGGTGAGGTAGGGGGAAAAGGGGGAACTTTGAGAGGGTACGCCATCACCTAACTCTCATCCACCACATGGGCTAAATCTCCCTGGTACACAAGAGGGACAGCCACCTCCTTCACCCCCTTCTTTGTGCGGAACAGGAATTCCTTGTGGTTGAGGCGCAGGGTGTGCTCCCCCAGACTTACATTATCCTTCCCTCTATAAAAAAGGGGGAGCGTCACCACTGGAGACTTGAGCGAGGGCGACATTCTTATGGGCCTTCAGCTTCTTAATAGTCAAGAATGTGGCTATCTTTGAGGAAGGATGGGGAGCATTGGGGTGCAGGGCGTGAAACTCCTCTACCAGCTCTTAACAAAGGGCATGGTCACGGGCACTGACCCAACTGTTGTCATATGACAGAAACCTCTTCCAAGCCACAAGATTCTGGACCAAATGGTGGAATTTCCAGGAAGCTAACATAGCTTCAACCTCAGCCTCCCTGATCCTTTGATTATGATTGACTCTTGTACCACTGGGTGCTTCTATTTGAATTGGCCAACTGCAAAGCATGGAAATGTGATTGCTAATTCCAGTGGGCCATAAGAGTCAACCAAAATGTTATTATCCAAATCTTCCTCCACCACATTGGGCCTGGGTTGCTTGCTTGAGAAGCTTCCAGGAGGTCACCGTCATATGGAGGTGACACTTATCCAGCAAGAAAAATACTTTATTGCAATTCTATGGACATGAAGATGCTTCTGGTCAGTGAAGCATTTGTAATTGCTGATGGCCTTGGTCAGGTGCTCCCAAACAGGAGTTAGGTGCTATAAATGTGCTGCGCATGGTCTGCCACAGGAAGAACTTTTGGGTAAAAACACAAGCCAAAAGACGATGAGAGATTACTCAAGCCTGGCCTCATATGGCGAGAAACCAGTTGACATATTAGTAGTATCATTATATGCAAATTTGGCCAGCGGAAGTTCATCCGTCTGAGTCCTTTTCTGTGTGGCAGAGGCATAAAAACAAAGACATTATTTGAGGGTCTGATTAACCCGCTCTATTTGACCGTCAGACTGTGGATGGTATGCAGTTGAGTGGCATGGCTTAATATTAAAGATAGCTTAGAGTTTAGTATAAAAACCACACCATAGACTGCAGCCCTCAGTCACTCAAAATCTCCTGAGGCAATACAAGCATTGAGAACACATGCTTCACAAAAAGACAGGCCATCTCTCAGAGGAAATAGCTGACAAACAAGGTGTAAAGAGTGAGAACTTGGTGAAGCAGTTCTTGACACCATGATCGAAGTAAACCCATTGGAGCTAGGCAGCTCAACAATACATTTTGACTGACACTGATTCCACAGACCATCCACCTGCTCCAGAGGATATAGGAGACCACACTAACCGATCTATCCAATTTAGCATGTGCACTTCATGCAGTTAGTGATCCACGCCAGGATATTCTTGGAGATACTTTGCCAATTGTATGTCCATTTTACAATTTTAGGCATCCCTATTTCCAAGGTTCTTAACCGCCAGGTTCATGTAATTCAGACGACATCGTCATGGAGTTGGGACAGAACCCACAGTATTGACCTCAACTAAATCATCCCCTTTACCAAATAATAATGGGTCTACTTGTGTGCTAGAAGCACCAACTGGTCCAGCATCTCTAGCCCCTCCATGCAGGCTGTTAAACCCGCTGATAACTGAGAAACAAGAGGCACACCAGGCCAATCCTCCATCAAAATTGCAGGAGAAGCAATAGCAAAGTTCTGGGCCTGCGAAACACCGTGGTTAGCTCCTGATCAACCGCCTCTGCCAGACTCAACACCAGACTTCAACTTAGAAAATTGAGAATGACATCCAAAGCCTCTTCATGAATTTGTATTAAAGTTAAAACTTTTAGAAGTCGTAATATGTCTTGTCCTGGAAGTGCACCAGCTTCTGCAGTTTCTGGAATACATAAGGGCCTGATGATCCACGTGCACAGTATCCTCATGCCACGCGCCCAGAAGAAGGCACCACCATTGGGTAAAAGACTATGACACGGTGGCAAAATCCTTAACATAAATGGCCCAGGATTGTTCAGACAATGTAAATTTGCGTGAAAAGTAAGCAACTGGATGTTCTTAGCTATTGTGCGCTTGCAACAGGACTGCATACAAGGCAGTGGATGAGGCGTTGTTTGCTACAATAAATGTTTTGGTGGGGTCCACGTTTTTGAGAATGGGAGGCGCCAGAAACACCCTTTAATAACGTCAAACGCCCACCTGCAATCCTCCATCCACTGGAATGGTATTTCTCACTAAAAAGGGATGCAGAGGCATGGCCAGCTGTGAGAGATCGTTAGAAAATTTCTTCAAAAAGTTAATTGTACCTAAGAAGCTCCAAAACTTCTTATGGGTCATAAGAGTGGCCATTCAAGAATTGCCTTAAGCTTACTGGGTGGAATGATGTAACCATCCTTTATTACCAGGCTCTCAGAAAGGTAACATCTTTCATAAAAACTCTAATTTGGAGGGCTTTATATAACCTCTTGCCTTATACAACGCTGACAACATTGCCTACAGGTTCTTCTCATGCTGCTCAGGAATGGGGAGTTCATAAGGAAATCATAAATATATTCCATTGCATAGGTGAACCTGAGGTCACTGAGAACATAATGAATTATCTTCTGAAATGTAGTAGTGCGTTATTCAGGACAAAGGGCATCACGCGGAACTAGAATATTCCCCTTCTGATATAGATTGCTTTAGGCCACTATTGGCCCTTTGACACTCAGATATGGTTTCACACTTCATAAGATTGAGCTTTGAAAACACCTGGGACTTTGCATCGCCTGGATAATCATATGTTTGAGGGGAGAGGACAGGGGTCATGAACAGAGATTAAAATGCCCATAGTCAACGCAGGGCTGCAATATATCATCAGTTTTTGAGAAAAGCTATGTGAGGTACAATGGGAGAAGTTTGCTTGAATAAACACCTTTTCTTAAGCATATCGTCCAACCGCGCCTCCACAGACTTGTCCTCCTTCACCAAGTAGGGATACAACGGGCAGTTGATGTTGAATATGTCCACCATCAAATGAAAATCCAGGTCTTACTCAATATGAGACATGAGGCGATTCATTTTTTCAGATCAAGTATAGCTGATAGGCTACCAACACCAAGTGAAAATGTGGCTGAAGACCCTCATGGAAGAGAAGTGATGTGATTAAAACCCATCCCTTGTTTCATAGCAAGTGAGTCAATATGGGGAAACTTCTCCACAGCTTGTCTTGGAAGCTTTATAATTGACCATACTATCCATCTCAGCGTAGTTTAAGCTATAATTTATTCTAATTTGGTACAATAAATTTCTAGTTTATAAGTGAAGCTCTAAGAAGATTGCTAATAACAATTTACTGTTCAGTGATGGTTGTCAACGAAATTATTATTTGTTTTTAACCAAAGGAAGTAAACTAGATATCTGGTTTTTCTTAATGTTTCATTAGGATCATCCTTGACAATGTAAATTGGGAATTAAATGAAGGATTAATATATGATAGATAATTTAGTATGGAGTATTGTTCAGGCAGAGGCGCTTAATGATTAGCTATTTTCAAAGCTACTAAAACGTTTTTACCAATTGTTCTGGTGGTAATTTGTAGATGTAACCTGGCAACGTGGCCCTATACAATTGGTGTCTGGTTCCTAACACTAACTAGATGGCTGCCAAACCGCGGAAGTACTCTACAGGAGATTAACTAATGCGATGTAACCCACTAGAGACAGAAATAGATCCCAAGGGTTAAATCTTTGGAGGATACATACTCAATCCACAGTGAGCCAGCTGAAAAAGGCGCAACTTTTACCCTTTAAAGCCCTTAGTATTTTTAATGAAAAAGCAGAATTTTTTTAATAAATTGGATTATTTTTTTACTTATAAATTGAAGAGTTGGAGGGAATAAAAATCTCCTGGTTGTATTTAACAAGCTATATTTTACCATAGTGTGGTTGAAGAAACTCATTGAAGACTCAACTTAATAGATGTCGCTATACAACATGTGTCCTTATTATTTTATAGCAAGTCCAAGCCTGTGCAGAAAACTTATCTAAAGGTTTACACTTGGTGATCACTACAGGGAGTAAATTAGTTTTGTTGAAGAATAACACTTTGTCCTCCATTCAGGATGAGAACCAGAAGCTATGAAGTAGCAGGAGAGTGTGAACCAGAATAACCTAATATCAGCAGCTTGGGATCTTTATCCAAAGTGGAGGATCATATTACTAAAGTGGAAGCAGAAGCCAACTTTGTTGCAGAAGCCAACGACAAATTATTATGGGATATCCTTTATATTATAGCAAAATTACCAAAATTGAGAAGAAACTACTCCTGTTAAAGTCACATTTAACCAGATTCATGAAAAATTGGGTATTATGAGAGAATCATGGAAGGCTCCTGAAACAAGTGCTGTTAATGGAGAAACATTAATGTGCTTGTGTTCATTCAGGAACAAAATTGGTGATCAGGACTTATATGAAAATAAAAGTAATATAGTGAAAATTCAGCCCACTAAGACTATGCCAAGTTTTTTATGCCGCCATTTTGGCGATGATCCCCAACAACACACCAACTGGCGTTAGAATGGCTAGCCGTGCAGCTCGCTCTAAAAATGAACCTATAGAAACTGAAGAATATTGGGTCACCCTAAAATTTGCCTACATTCCATTTTGGTAATGCCCCAGCTATCTTCAGACTCTTTGAAATGACCATGTTCAGATTCAGAAATCGCAAAAAAGCTGTTACTGTTATTAATTCCTTGAATACTGCTTGTCTAAATTTGTATTACCCCATTTGAGGGGGAGAATTAATCATAACGAGGCAAAACATGTGATTATTAAGGAATTTATTATCCCTGAATGAATAGCTAACAAAAAGCAAGAGTTCATAGGAATAAAAATTCCAAAAAAGATGAACCCTTAGGAGAATTTATTAAATGTTTCTATGAAGAAGTGCTTATTTTAATGGGATCTAATAACATGAGCAACTTTGACACTTTCTTTGTGATAAAACAGTGCAGCGATCTTATCAGGATTTACACACCATTCTATGACTTTGTCATTACTAACAATAAACCACATTTTCAATGGGTAAGCACCTGAAAGCGTTATACTGAACTTTTGATGCACCAAATCAAAGTTAAAGCAACAAAAACCTTTTAACACAATTTTTGGTAAAAAAACCCTGAACCAAAAAATAATTTTGCTAATCAAATAGGGTAAACCCCAATGGACCAAAATGCCATAACAATAAGCCACGCATCACTTGTAATAGATGCAGAAATATAGGACATTATGTTGCCCAATGCTGAAGCAATAAAACAAAGGATCAGGTAAACCTTGTTCAGGTTAAAGAAAAAGATGCCAATGAGGAGTCATGAAAAGGCCCTGTAGATTAGATGAGGAAAATATAGAGCTTCAGGTTGCACAGTTCCACCAAATAAGCTCTTAGAAAGATATCTCTGACCTGTTTGCTGATGAACCTGATTATAATACTTTCCATATGGGCATGAACCCAAATGTCAATGCTATAACTTGTGTAAAAGTAAAAGCAAATGATCCCAAAATTATATCAGAGTGCTCAATCGTACAATTGCAATTTTTGGAAAGTCCTAAAATTCAGATGATGTGGATGAATTACTAGAAAATGAACTTGGAAGAAGTTAACATCTTAATTTCTACTGATACTATCAATGAATCATTTCCTGATATATCCACCCAACTTATTTATACTCTGGATTTACAATCATAGCCGCTATACAATCATTAACAATATTTCAAAATACTCTGGGTGTACTTATGCTGACACTTTGGTTAACTGAGTATAAATAAGGGCCATTATCAATTTTGGCGCTCTGATCAATAATATATATACCTAAATGTTAAAACGTCTGCTAATTTCATCAGATATAGCACATTGAAGCACTATGGGACAGCTAGGCCAGCCTTCTAATTTCTGCTGGGCTTATAGTGCTTTACCCCTTAGTTTTGGATCTTTAATCATGCCTGAGCCAGCAATCATCCTATTTAAACAAAACTATGATATTCCCTGCAGCATTAATTTATGCAAAAATATGGAGAAAAGTGCGAATTTGAAGAGAATAACTTAATAATCTCTGATCAGACACTGTCATTGATGTAATAAAAAAAGGATGATCACTCAACGAGAAGATTTTATATTTGTGTTGTATAAAGATGGCATCATTCCTGTTGGTTATAAATTAGTTGAAAAGAAGTTCCAGCTGCTACTAAAACGCATGAGCTTAAATCTAGGGATTCTAATTTAGGTGAAAAAGAAATTGATTATTCTCTTGAAATGCAGGAAGTGGTCAATTCTGGACTGGCGTTAGAAATCCCAGAGCAACTATATGTCAATATTGAGGCTCCTTGGAGAAAATTGAGAATCAAACCTTAAGTAGCTCCAGGGAACATAACTCCCGGGTTATGGGGAAATTCATATTTTATAGCCAATCTGGGAAAAAGCCGATCCTAGACAAAAGTAATCAAAAAGTTTCATTTTCCCAGATGATACCTATAATAGAGCCCCATTTTTTTGTACTAGTAGTGCTTAATCCAAAAAGCGAGCCGCCACGCATCTTTATTTGTACTTAATCCAAACAAAGGGAATATCAGATAAAAAATCTCATTATGCAACCTTAGCTAATAGCCTAGGAAGCCATATCATACGGCAAGGAAGCTTTAGGGAAACTTTTGTCCTAGCCCGCTTTAGCTGGCGGACCATGGTGGACAGCTTTGGGAGGGAGCATCAGCAACATGGGGCATAAGGGGCATAGTTGAGGGTTTTCTTTGTTTATGAAGCCAGCAGTGTCCATCGCCTCAACATATTGAGCAAGTTGATGCTCAGTGAAAGTGATGAGAGCTGGCACACAAGTAAAAGACTTGATGCACTGGCAGGTTTGAGGATAAATGGGGTCAAAAAGAGATGTTTTTGCCGCATTGATGCAAACACAGCTTGCACCAAAAGCAAACTCCTCAATTCCATATTTTGCATCTTCCTCAAAGTCTTGAGGAAGTTTGGGATATTTTACCCTCCACGAGGGCACCCATCACCCCATGAAGTTGCTGATGAAGTAGGGTGTTGACAGGGCGGCTGCAGCTTCCACTGCCATTTTATTTATATTTTTATAATTTTGAAAGCCATTTTTGAGAAAAAACGGTGGGGAACAAATTGTGAGGATTTATGAAACTCCACCAATGAAAAATCTGGCTTGACATTAAACGCTGGCCACTATCTTTGATCCAATCAAGATACTTGAATGAATTCAGCTCAGCCAGTGCTGGCCCAGCCACAGAAGTTGGTGTGGTGGTGGAACATGATTGGCTGCAAATAGTCAACCATGGCAGCTCTGCTGAAACAGCTTAGACATTTAACAAAATTTTGTAACCCAACCAAATTATTTAAATGGGGTGTGATTCTCCTGCCCCCAACCTTGGAGAATTCTGATGCTGCTTTGAAAGCAGTAGCCAGTCAAAATTTAACATATTTTTAAAAATATGTTAAATTTTGACTGGCTACTGCTTTCAAAGCAGCATCAGAATTCTCCAAGGTTGGGGGCAGGAGAATCACACCCCATTTAAAGAATTTGGGCATAGCTGCAGCTGAGCCAACGTCATAAGGAGGGATGTCAGAAGTGGCGGAAGTGGAAAATGCAGGGCACTTGAGCTTCAAATGATCCAATTCAAAGCACAAGGGGCAAATCATGCAGCTGTTCTCGACCTGTGCCCAAAAGGGGTGATCTGGGGTGGATCTGATCACTGTATGAGGAGGAATCATGAGATGAGTATTGTGATGGAAAGGGCAGATCATTGCAAAGGCTTGAGGCCCTGCCAAATGATCCACCCCATTGTGAACTACAAAATGTCTATGGGGTCTGCGCTGTAGATGGCCAAACCCTCCATGAGTTTGTGGCGGTTGGCGCTCAGGGGAGAGATGGGAAGGCAACCTGGCAAACAGGACCACTAAAGTGGCCTCATCTGGGAGCCTGGTGAAAACTATAGGACGCAGTTTTTTTATAAATTAATGGTAGATTTGCTGCTGCCATTGCATTGGCTTCAGAGTGGAATATAAGGTTAAAATACCCTTAAAGGGGAGGAAATCAATAAAACTGGTTGGTTTAAAAACCACCGTGGCCATCTCAATGATGGCTGCGCTCACATATGCGAGGAGATTATATATTTGACCCAAAGGCCAAAATGCAAATTACTCATATGGAGCACCAACAGGCTCTGGAGCACCGTTTAGAAGAGAGAGAGAGAGAGAGAGAGAGAGAGAGAGAGAGAGAGAGAGAGAGAGAGAGAGAGAGAGAGAGAGAGAGAGAGAGAGAGAGAGAGAGAGAGAGAGAGAGAGAGAGAGAGAGAGAGAGAGAGAGAGAGAGAGAGAGAGAGAGAGAGAGAGAGAGAGAGAGAGAGAGAGAGAGAGAGAGAGAGAGAGAGAGAGAGAGAGAGAGAGAGAGAGAGAGAGAGAGAGAGAGAGAGAGAGAGAGAGAGAGAGAGAGAGAGAGAGAGAGAGAGAGAGAGAGAGAGAGAGAGAGAGAGAGAGAGAGAGAGAGAGAGAGAGAGAGAGAGAGAGAGAGAGAGAGGTTGCAAAGTGGTGGACCAAGTCCTGAGGGGGACATAAAACCCAATAGCATTATGGGGCTAGCAGAGCCAGCCTGGGTATGCTTTGCAGCATCCAAAAAATGCCAAAGGGAGGTGCACCACCACCCCACACTGGGGCAGCAGGCGCCAACTGCATTGACATTGGTAAGTTTGGTACAATCAAGCGGCTGTTTTTTGTATTTTTTTACATTTAATTTGGCTTCGATTTCAGATATTATAGCAAAAGAGAGTTTAATAAAGCTCTATTCTTTTAATAAATTTGAAAGATTTAAATGTGATGGGATTTCCAGAATCTTCTGAAAGTGTTCATATGTTAATTGCGTGGGAACAATCAACTGGATTATCAGAAAATCAGCAAAATGAAGTATAAGCTTTGTTTGACCATACCAAATTATTTTTGCACAAGATGACCACAATTTAGGGTGCGTGGAAAATGTATTACATTGAATTGACACCAAAGAAGCCACCTCAATTAAAATGAGGCCAGTTTGGAGATTCAGAGCAGCTATGGCAGTAGTTGCCAAAGAAATAGAGATGTTGTTGGAGCATGTATTGCTTGTGCCTTCATACAGTATGTGGGCTAGCTCAATATGATCATCAAAAAGAAGGACGGGTTGAACAGGATTGTAATCACCTATTACCATCTTAATTAAATATGAATAAGGATCTTCTCTTGCCAAAAATCAATGATTCGTTGGAGCACTCAGGTTGGGAAAAAAGATTTCAGCAGTGGACCTCATCCCAGGATGTTGACAGATTGATATTCCACTCAAGGACAAGGAGAAGTGTTCCATAGTAACGGCACATGGGCTTTACTAACCAACGAGGATGCCCTAAGGCTTGTGTAACGCCCTGCAACTTTTTAATAAGCTATGGCCATTATCTTGTCTAAAATTACGCTATCCTGTGTTTTAGTCTACTTGACAACATCAATGTATTTAGTAGAATGTTCAAGGATCACTTGCAACACTTAAAGGAAATGTTCAATAAACTGGTCGCTGCTAATCTCAAATTAATATCCTGAGAGTGTCACTTCTTTAAAGAGGAGAAAGTTTGTTTTGCTTTGTTATAAACGCATATGGATTGCAACATCAAAAATGGAAAGTCGAAGCTATTGAACAGATGTCATCTCTAAAGAGTGTTCATGATGGCCAAGTCCTTTGGGAATGGTCAGTTAATATTTCTCTTCATTAAAGACTTTTCAAAAGTAGCTTATCCATCATTATATCTGCTAAAGGCTTAAAAAAGGTTCTAAATGGAATGAGATAGCACAAGGTGCATTTGATGAACTACTGAAATACTTGATGATGAGCCCAAAAAACTTAGATATCCAAATTTTGATTGGCCATTTATTATACAATTGGATGCATTGCTTATGGCGATAGGTGCCATACTTAGTCAAGTTGATGAAAAGGATGAAGAGCACCTGGTGGCTTATGTCAACTGTACCTTAATAAAGGCTGGTGAAAATATACAGTAACCAAGCGCAAGTATATTGCATTTACCTACACTTGCAAGAAATTACGTGTTTATATTCTTAGGACGCATTTCAAGGTTATAAGAGACCATGAATCTCTCTATTAGTTGCATAACCTAAGAAATACTGAGGTAGACTGGCCTGATTGGCCTTAAAATTACAGGGCTACAACTATGAAGTAGAACTACACGCCACAGATAAAAACCAAAATGCTGATAAATTATCCAGACTGCTGGAAATTCTGAGTACAGGATTGTGCTGATGACCTATTATAGTGAGTGGTTAAAGGATAATTGGAAGATGAGACAGCTAAGTTCAAATGCGTGTTAGATTTTGATTGTTGACTCAAAAATAAACCCTTTAAGAAAACCATTAATGCTGATAGATTACTCCAATTTATGGATCCTTTAATAGCTCCCAATTTATCTGCATAATTTTATAATCAGTTTCATCTCAAAATGCCTCAATTGTATTTAAATTGTCCCAATTATTGTAGCTAATAATAGCTATGATATAATATTATTATTCTAAATTAAGAGGCCACTTAAGCGCAAAGTGGTCTCATGGCATTAACTAAACTGCACATCCTAAATTAGTGCACTGATATTAATGCACTGGAGCGGAATTTGGGTTCAAATAAAAAAGATTTTTAAGCACTTGAACATAGATGTCCCAATTATGAGCGTACTTAGTGCTATGAAAGGCCTGCCAACGTCACAATTAGGGGTGCATCATGTTTATTAGTCATATATCTTTTTACCCCATTTATTGTTATTCATCAATCTTTGATGTAGCCTTAATCAGGAAGATTTTAATGTTGAGTTTTTCATTCATAATTGACCCAATTATAAAAGTAAAATTGCCATTGATTGGGCTGGAACGATTATTATTTTTTGTCAATTCTAGGGCCAATTTGACTTGGGGATATTTCATGATTATTGCCATGGCCATCAGAGGATTGGCTTATTGTAAATGAACTCATCTATTAAATGAGTTTGGCCAGAAGATGCCCAAGAGGTATATAATACCTGTACCTGGCCAATTGGTAGGGCCATCTTCTATCATCATCATTATAGATCATCAAATATTATCTTTAATTACTGTTGTCCAACTATCATCTGTCTGTTATTCTTATCTGCTGCCTTTACATCTATATTAGATAGTTGTGTGTGTTTATACTTCCTGAAGAGAATAACTCAGTTATACCTTCCAGAGAATAGTCCAGATTATAAAGGAATAATTTACTACTTTTTATGAAGGCAGAAGGCCTCATTTTTGTTGTTGCCAGTTGATTAATATGGTGAGCATACTGGAGTTAATTGGCTATTATTTAGGATCATCAGAGAATCTACTTCCCAAGTACAAGCAGGAGTTTCATTAGAAAAGTGAGTATATATCCTTAATTCCATTGTTAAGTCAATTTATCTTGCACCACTGGCTAAAACTTAAAACTGTGCTATAAAAAGCCATGGAAGGAAGGAAACTAAAGAATGTCGAATTATCAAACTGGTAGATAAAAAGAGGCTTCTGTTTGTAAAATATCTAATAAATTTAAAAATTTGCACTGCTCACAAAGTAATTGGCCATGGTGGCCTTAATAAACTTTAGAGCGCCTTTGCCAATATTGTAATTGGAAATCATTGAGCTATGATGTGACTCATCCTACTTTCCTGTTGCTTGAAGTGTCAACTATTAAGCCACACAAAAATGTGTCTTAATACTGATAAGTGCAACTAGGGTTTTTCTGGCATACAGTGTCCATTAATGTTATGTGAACTCTAAGTGAAAGCACTTGAGGAATGTGATATATCATTGTCACAAAAGTTCACCTTATAAGATGGGTCAAAACTAAATATATAGTTCAATTTGATGCAATGAATACTGTGAGGTTTATTTTAGATCAAGTGATATATTGCTTGGCTGTCTCGGGTGATCTTGAGCAATAATGGAATGAACTTTACATTCTTTGTCATACCTAACTTATTGACATGATGAGGATCAAAGGAGTTGTATTGTTCCCATATCTGCAAGAAATGAATTAACTGGTCAAAAGAGTAAACGCTAAATAAGCTGTTATGCTACAGAAGCAGATTGCAGGTAAAACGTCTTCTTGGGCTTCATACCTAAGTTTGATAACATTTGCCTATAATATCAGCTATCATTCATCAAACAGGAAAACAACCTTAGAATTAATCTATGGCAAGAAAGCTTCTCTACCACCAATTTTCTACTTAGCCTTGAAAAATATTGAGGATGAGTCCTGATCAATATTTAAATCAATTAGACAACATTATGATTGACTTAAAATCAAAAGCACTTGACAAAACCTTTAAGAAAATAATTTTGGTCAAGAAGTGCAATGAAAAAATTGACTGCCCATAAAAGGATTCAAAATTGGAGATAATTTACCCTATTTTGATACATATGGATATGGTCGCTGAAATAAGCTGAAGCTTTATAATCAGGGCCATTTGAAGCAATTTAAAAATTAACAATGGGTGCTTACACAATCAAAAATACCCTCAATGGTCATATAGTTAACCGATTTTATAGTATATTCATAAAAATTGGTACTAGGAATATATATTATTAAGAAATTTATATATAGATATATAAATATAAATATAAATATAAATATAAAAATAAAAAGAGGTGTATATTTTAATATATTTTAATCTTTAACCTTGAATTGGGGATGATTTTGCTTTGATGTCTCTTGAGTAAGAATTTTGAATGACAGTAGTAGTGAATAAGCTATTGTAAAAGTTTAATAGAATGGTTATTATCGGCCAATAACCCTATAAACTTATTACTTGCACAGGTTCAGTTCTTGTGCAATTCATCAGAGTTATATATCTGTTTTGATATAATCAGTTGATAATAGTATGACGACTATTATCCATAGTTAAATGGAATTCTTTGATCTCAGCCCAACGCTCAGTTAGTATTTCCGCTTAAAATAATTGAGATGTCTCAAAATAGGGATTCTTTTCCTCATACTGTCTAACCAGATCTTCTCTGAGATTCCATGGTGACAGTTTTTCCAGTTCAATACACAGTCAGCAATCCCCATTTTGTTCTGCTTCATCTCTGGATCCCTTCTCAGAACCTTACTTTTTTCCTTAAAGAGTCTATAAATAATTAAACACTGAATAATATCCCTGAGAAAGAATAGAACGATTGAAAGCTGATATAGTTTACTACTTAAACCTTTATACCGGATAAAAACTTATTTATTTATAGATGAATTCTAGGGAATTTATAGTGGGGGATTTAGTGCTCAACCCTCATTTGGCGCTTCAGTGATGAAATGACAGCCGTTTCTGTTGCATTACCCATCCTCGTCTCAGCAGTGATGGTCTTCCCCATCCTGGCTAAAATTCCATCTTTGGACATCCTTGAGACCTAAAACTGAAAAAGTTGGAAAACATGTCCCTAACGTTTTCCTCTCAATCCAAGCAAGCCAACCATATTTGGCTAGCGACCTTCTTAGGTAATGGGACTTGTTACCCATTAAGGCAGGTCATGAACCAACTGATTGATTCACTAGTTGCAGGTGGCATCACTTGGTTCGCAACTTACTACCTAAATTCCCAATTGGTTGGTAATGAAACCCAATCAATTCCAATTAGTTCACCTGATAGTTATTCACTATCAGATGCCCCTATTTCGTCAGCAACTCCACCCAATGAGGTCTTAAACATTTGTCCGGATTGATCCTTAATGGATCTAACTAGGAGAATATCCTAAAATTTCCCAATCATAGTTACTCCAAAATCAGGGTCAACCAATTTCCAATTCACCTCATATTGGGGAATTATCCCCTAGCAATCACTGGTAATTTAGACAGATGGGAATATGGGCAAAAATCCCAACACATCCCCCTCTTGCCTAGATTTTCAGCGAGAAAAGGACTTGGGTAGGAGAACACCACTTCAGACACTCAGTTGAATACTTCATTTGCCCTAGCGGAGTACAATTTTTAATACTCAACACTGCTCGGGACAACCTTCAGCATGCAGCTCTCTTCCTCTTCCTCCTTGCTACGCCTACTCAGAGGGTGGTCTCCATGATCTACTGTCATGCCGAGCTGATCAATTTACTTGAGACAATATTAATCCCAGGATCTGGAATCCCCCTGTTAGGGCATATGACCTACTGTCATATTCAGGATTCTTGGTCCATCGTCCCCAATTTCCTGATTTTCTCATTTTCCTTGACAGGAGACTCTTGCTGTCAATGTTTGTTTCGCAGCCCAATTAAGAATGCCTATTTATGTTTGCCCTTGTTATCTTCTTCTCATAACCTCTGGCTCATATCATCCTTAATTCTTCTCTGGAGAGCTTATCCCATTAATTTTGAGATTACTTTCTCCAAAATTGGAGCTTAATGGATTGTAGGGTGCATAATGTCGACTTCCATATAAGTCTGATATCCCCCTCTCATCCAGCTCATATGTCAAATTCCAAGTTGCATTACCAACAGCTACTCAACAGTTTGTCTGATCAAGATCTTCGGCTCTTCCATCAGATGAGTCAAGATGAATGACAGAACCTCTTCTATGGTCCTTCCAGGACTCATACGCCTAGTCTGGCACCAGTGGCTAGTCCTTCCGTGGAATTACTGGAAACAAAAACCAACCCTTCAGAAACCAAGTTAGCGAACATTTTAAACATCTTTCAGCTGATTCTCCCTCTGTCATCAATTCCAGAGCTGGATTTCAAAACTCTCCTGGATTCAGCTCCTTTCTCAGATGCGCCAAACATCATCGTGGATGCTCTTGAAATTATGCCCTTTGCTCTTGATCAATCCTTCTTCACTGAATCAGACTTGCTTCCTTTGTTTTCTTCCAACTTGGACAATACTACAAACCCGCTGTCTTGGCTAATGAGCTCACCATCAGCAACAGTATTCATTTCAAACTCCCCTACGCAGAATTGAGGGCCCAAGTCACTGAGGCTTTATCCCAAGCTCTGAATCCCTTCAAGCTTGAGAACATCATAGATTGGGATATCATGTTTATGATCTTCATTTTACCAGCCAAATTCTTCAAAGTTGGGCCACAAAGCATTCAGCCTCTCCAAGGTTCCATCACTCATTCTGCTTCAGCTTCTGATAAGCTCGTAGTCATTGCTTGCAGGATGCCATTCACTCCTTGCATGACTATCTCACTTCCAGCACTTCCCATCGGTATCTTCTACTGATAGCTTTAATAGGGGGCATGATTTGACAACCCCTATCTAGCATCCCTTGTTTGCTACTGGCCCATATGTCTGGTGTTCTTGACAAAGCCCATCAGCAGGTGCTCAAGACTAATCTTCTGGCTCTGGTACCATATTGGGATTACTTGGGTTATTTTCCAACTTCCTCTTTCTGTACTTTTGCTTCCCTCCCCACTCTGGGGTTTCACAATTGGCTTTTTCTGACATCTCAATTTCCCTTCCCCTAGTCGCTTTCTCACAGGGATCTGCATCCACTCAAGGAACTTGGTTTTGTGTGTGTCTAGCCCTCGCTAGCGTCCAATCTCACATAGATTTTGACGGGTTATTCATTCCTACAGTGTCCATCCTCCCTCCCCCAAGAGGCTATAGGCAGAATCATCATCTTATTGAGGATAATCAATAAAAATAAAAATAATAAAAATATATTGGTTTTTATATGAGGTTTATAATCTTTTTTCCAATATTTTTATCAATTTTTAATTTCTCCTTCTTTTTTTCATAGGACTTGACCTTGTTTCAGTTCAGCGGTACATCTTTTTTATTTTTCACCCCAAACTGGATCCTAGGTATCCTTAGACCTACCAGTTTTATTTTGTTCAGAGGTCCTTTTTTCTGACTTAACCATCTAGATTGATTCAGAGGTCATTTTTTTTACTTGACTTAATCATCAGGACATGACCAACTTAATGGTTCATCTTTCCTTTGGGAACTCTTTTTGTTTTTTTATCAATCCATTGCTTCAAATACTTAGCATAGACTTGATTTACAACTCTTCCATCCAAGATATTCTTTATGGAGTAGGCGTCAGTCGCCATCTTGGTGATAATCTCAAACGTACCTGACCACAATGCATCCAGTTTGTTTCTTCTCCCAAAACCATGAGTGTTGCAATAGGCAACTTTTTCGCCTATTTGATATTCTGCTAAGGCCATTCAGTTCTTATCATTCGTCAATTTCGCTTGTATCCTTTTCTTCAACATAGTATTAAATGCTTGCAATTGAATATCAATCAAGATATTTTTCAGGTGGTTCAAGTACTGTTCAGCACTCATCCCTGATGCTGGTTCCACCACCAAATATATAATCCATGGCAACGTGGCCTTCCTCCCGTATAACAACTCAAATGGCATTTTTCCTGTCACCATATGATGACTGATATTGTAGGCAAATGTCACCAAAATAAGGTACATACCCCACACGGAAGTTCTTCCTGCAACCAGCTTCCTCAGAGTCATGGCCAGCATTTCATTCACTCATTCTACAGTCCATTCATTTCTGGCTGGTAGGGTACAGACACAACTCCTCAGATCCCCATTATCTCATTCAACCGCTAGATCACATGAGACACGAAGTTTGTTCCATTATTGCTAAGCAGAACCTGCGGGCATCCATGTCAGTATACTACTTGATCCAGGATGAACTTCGTGGTGCTGGTAGCGTCTACTTTCTCCAGGGCCTTCATCTCGACCCATCTCGTCAGATGGTCAATAGCAACTATTATTTAATTGATTCCCCCTGTGCTCATCATCAGTGGTCCCATCACATCGATGGACACCATATGCCAGGAAAATCCAGGGAGTACCAGTTGGTATCCAGTTGTATTCTTATGTGGCTTGTGCAGCTTGCACTCCACACAACAAGCTAGATAGTTGGTGACATCATAGTTGATTGACTCCCAGTAATAGTACTGGCAAATATGGTCAGTTGTTTTCCTCAGGCCTCCATGCCTGACAACCTTATGAGCAGCTTGAACGTTAGCTGCTCTTTCTGATGGCTTTGGGAATAGTAACTGCTTCCCGTTAATCTTCTTGAACTCTTGTCCATCCATGGTTTTAGTGTTTTCCATCGCTTTTTGAAGCGCACCTTGGATTTCTTGGGGCTTGTTCCTGATTTCTCCATAAACCATTCTCTGGAATAACTCATCCGCCTGCGGGTATACCATCTGGACTAAAGGTAACTGCGATAAGCCATCCACATTCTGGTGAGAAGCCCTCACTCAGTGGACAATATTTTAATTGTAAGCCTGTAGCTTAAGTGCCCATTAGGAAAGTCATCATTCTGGTTCTCTCAACTTATGGAGCCAACACAATGAGGAGCTTTCTGTCACCACTTTGAAGTGCATTCCATGGTTGTATACTCAGTACTGCTTACAGTAATAAATGACCGCAAGGCATTCCCACTCAGTTACGGTGTAATCCTCTCAGTGGCTGAGAGTGTCCAGCTCACAAACTCCACAGGATGTTTGTCCCTAAGTTCATCTACTTGGCTTAATATAAAGCCAATTGCCATCAACAAAGCATTGGTTTGTATTATAAATTCTTGATCTAAATTCAGATATTTCAAAATTAGAGAATCTATTAGGTACCTGCGTAACTCATCAAAGGATTCCTACGCTTCTTCATTCTATAAAAATCCTTTTTTGAATCCTTCAACAGATAATATGAGGGCTCAGAAAAAATTGGGCAAAGTCCTGAATAAATTTTCTGTATAATCTGATTATTCCAAGAAACGCTTGGATATCTCTGACACTCTTCAGCACAGCTATCTGTTCTATGGCTTCAATCTTCTGGGCTTGTGGCTGGAATCCACTAGAGTTAATCACAAATCCCAGATATTCCAACTCTTTCTTGAAGAAGTGACATTTCCTTGGATTAATCTTCAGGTTAGCTGCGGACTGTCTCTTGAATACTTCTTCCAAGTGGTGTAAATGGTCAGTAAACTTCCTACTAAAAATTTGATATCGTCCAAGTACACCAAGACGCACAGCAACTTCAAGTCGCTCAGTATAGCATCAATGGCCCTCTGGAAAGTTGCAGACGCATTGTATAGACCCTGGGGCATCCTCATCGGTTGGTATAGCCCCTGTGCAGTAATAATTGCACATTTTTCTTGGTCTTCTTTTGTAAAATCAATTTGTCAATATCCTAATAACAGATTCATCTTGGAGAGATACTTCGCATCTCCCAATCAATCTAGTGCAATGTCAATTCTTGATAGGGGATACAAATCCTTCTTATGTATTTGAGGTAAGCCGACCAGGGGATTGACACTACCAAAACTAAAATTAAAACTAAAGTGACTAATTGGTTCAGACAAAACGTCCAAATGAGCGGATTGAGTGAAGCATTTCAAACAAAACAACCAAAAAGGTGGGCAGTGGAAACCGCTTATCCCTCCACGGCAGAAGGGGATGGGAGATTGGGGGGCTTGTGTTTTTCAGCAGCTTCCTCTTCCCAGAATAGGGTACGTGTCAATGAAGAAAGTAAGGGCGTCAGGGCTTCGGTGGCATGTGGTTCAATATTGCTAATTATTGGTATTTCATGGAAATTGCCAGTTAGGAAAATGGCACTGATATATTTGTCTAAAGCTTTTTCAGCTTTAATGCGGTCATCTAGGAGTTTAACGAATGTGGTGATATTGGTTTGGGTAATCTTAACTTTTGGATTCCATGCTACAGTTACCACGTTCTGGATAGAGTTGTTAACATTTTTATGTAATTGTTTCACTGTGGTTTTACTCTTTGGGGTGAGGGTTGAGGGGATAACAGGAGGTGGAATTCCTCCTGTGAGCATTACCACTGATTTGGCGACAGTTTTATGAAGGGGACAACAATCTGGTGTTGCAGCTGCATCGACTGCAAGCTGGTGATCACTGAAAAATGATTTATCATTTGGCCATGGGGTATATAGTTGGTGGGTATTTGGCATCCCATTCTGCATTAACAAACCGCTAAATTTGTAGAAATGGTTCTTCAATGAGCTTACCTGATTCATCAATTTCAGCCAATAACTCCCATGGGTTCTGGTTAAATTGAATTGGGGAATTGGCGTATGGTTGAGGTTTGGTTGATTCGTTGGAAGAAGCATGGGATCAAACTGGGGTCCAATCTGATGCCTGATTGGAGGAACCATGTGTGGCATTGGGGCGAGGAGAAGGCTGAATGGTGGCTGCAGGTGCAGCTGCAGCAACAGGCTTTGTGGGAGGGGGAGGTAGGATAGTACCCCCATGCCAGAATTTGTATGGGGTGGGCGGTGGATTGGAGGTCAGAGGACGAGTAGTCCAATCTGTCAGAAGTGGCTAAGGAGGGGCACTTGCGTTTTGAGTGGTCCAACTCGAAACATGACAGAAAAATCATTCTCCTGCCCTTGGAGCGGGCTCAAAATGGATGGTCGTACACTGAAGGGCTAACAGCGCAAGGGGAAATTGACAGGGCAATTTTTCTAAATTCAGGGCTAATCATGGCATATGCCTGAGGCCCAGTGAGTTGTGTGGCCTCATTTGGGACCACAAATTGTAAGATAGGGTTGGAGCCATAGGCTTCCAAACCATCCATCAGCTCCTGGTGGAGCACTGCAGGGGAGGTGGGTGGGAAAACCAGCAAACTGGACCACCAAAGTGTTGTCTGCTGGGAGCCAGGTCCGTGTTGTGGGAAGAGGGGTGCCCTGGAATACTAGGGGCACATTTGCTGCAGTGGCAGCATCGGCTTAACTTGTGAAGCTGAGGTCAAAATACCCCTTATAGGGGCGGAAATCTATAAATCTGGCGGGTGTCATAACTGCCTGTGCCACCTCAAAAATGGCTTGGTCATGGTATGGGAAGAGTTTCCCATAAATGACCCTTAGGTTATAACGCATGTTACTCTAGGGGAGCACCAGGGGGCAGCGAGGTACCTCTTGTGTATGAGCAAGGTGGGCGTTGAGATCCTTGGGAGAAATGAATCGTCCCATGGGTTTGAAATGACTGGGTGAGCCAGTCTGAGCGCGTTTTTCTGCCAGATGGAAAATGGTGGAAGGAGTTTTGCCACTGCCCCTCACTGGAGCAGCTGTGGAGAATCCAAGGACATTGGTGCAAAACTACAACGGGTGATCAAGATTTACTTTTTTAATAATTCATGTAATTTTCTCGGAAAGTTACACAGAGCAGAAGAATACAAATCCTTCTCCATAATCTTATTCAGCTTTCAGTAATCACCACCCAATTAGAGCCATCCTTTTTCTTCATGATAAGAATTGAACTTGTCCAGGGATTTGATGATGGAACTAGAAGCCCATGCTTCATTAGTTTGCTGATTTCTTCTTCCACTACCACTTCAGCTGCTTTTGACCATTAAATCAGTCTCATCCTGATCAGCAAATTTTCCCTGGTATTGACTTTATGGATCACTTCTCTTGTGCATCCCAAATTGTTGTCATCCCGGGAGAATACTTCCCAATACTTTTTGAACAATTCAAGCACCTCCTCTTTTTTTAGTACTAGATTAAGCACCTCCTCTTGCTGTCCTTACATCAGATCAGCGAGTTGCTCTCAATCAACTAATAGGTTGATACTCTCAGTTACCCCCGCTGATAATTCCATCTTATTGAGGGTCCTAAAATCATGGAATTTCCTCAGTTCAGCTGTCAGGATTTCTTGTCACTTCCTAGGTCTGAAATTCATGGACCAATTAAATCAATTTTTAATATTTTATATCTTTTATATTCTAAATAATTTCTTTTTGCAATGGGACAAGCAACCTAAAAGGTTCAGAGGTCCTTTTCCCCCTTCATCCAAACTGGGTCCTAGGTAACTCTGACCTACCAGTTATCATGGTTCAAAATCTTATCCTCTTAATATTTAACCATCCATTTGGTTCAGTGGTTCTCTTCTGGGACTTGACCAAAATCTCAGGACATAACCATTTAATGGTTCAGAGGTCCGCTGGGAACATTGCAACTATTTTCTCTTAGGTCCAATACTTCCTATTTTTTAGTATTGACCTTCTTTACTATATGACCAGCAGCGCTGTTTCTTCACATATAGGCTACACTTGCCAACTTTTGGCAATACTCTTTAATATATTAGGTTTTAACCTGACTGGTTATTCGTCCAACAGGTCCTAATTTATTCTCATATTTCGGCAACTAAAGCTTGAATTCTTCCTATCTTATTAGTTAACAGTTCTGTAAGATTGTTCAGATTGTTTTTCTTCTGAAAACGATTTTTGACCTTCATGGCTATCCTTAATTACACAGGTCATTCTGGACTCTTTAACTTCATCCAATTTCTCCTTCGTGATGAACTTGTCTTCAGTAACTTTTGATCATTAATTGAGTGTTATTGAGTCAAACAATTTTCTCCACTATCTTGGATCAAATGTTTCCTGTTTTGACTTCATATCTTCATTGGTAGAGCAATTCAATTTCTCTGATTGATTGATTCCTATTTCATCCAACGCCTCATCTAAACACTTCTCTTCTCATGACTATTTAAAGCGGACCCAATTTCAACCTGAGTGGATCCTGATGTTCCTCAGGACTGTTTAGAGTGGACCCAATCTCAACCCAAGTTGGCTCTACTGATACTCTTCATTTCAAGTAGATATCTGGTGGAACAGGTTTTTTTACAGCACTAGATAGTTCCATATCTAGGATGCAAGTCCTTTTCCCAAATCTTGAGATTCTTCAATTCACTTCACTCGGAGCTCCACTTCTGAGCTGGGTGAACACCACTGAACGTGATCCACTTCATGTTATGTCTTCATTATCATTAATTTCCTCAGTAACTTATTTCCAGAATAGGAAACATCTTCATATGACATCCTTCTAAGTTCTTCTACTCAACTACACCACTGTAGTGAGCACCACTTCGTCAAAATTTATGAGTCTGGCTATTATCGGCCAATAATCCCTATAAACTTATTACTTGCACAGGTTCAGTTCTTGTGCAATTTGTCCGCAAAGTATAGTTGTTTGATATAATCAGTTGATAATAGTATGACAACTATTATCCATAGTTGATTGGAATTATTAGATCTCAGCCCAACGCTCAGCCAGTATTTCCACTTGGAATGCTTGAGATGTCTCAAAAGAGGCATTTGTTCCCTTGTACTGTATAACCCATTCTCTGAGATTCCCTGGTAACAGTTTCTCCTGTTTGAGACATAGTTGGCAGCAATCCCTTGTTTATTCCCACCCCTTTTATGTCTCCCTGCTCAGATCCTTACTCTTTTCCTTAAAGGGTCTCCCTATTATTGCACAAAGCAATAATATCCCTGAGAAAGAATAGAACAATTGAAAGCTGATAAAGTTTAATACCTAAATCTATATACTGGATAAAAGCTAATTTATTTATAGGTGAATTTTGGGGAATTTATAGTGGGGGATTCGGCGCTCAACCTTTGGTTGATACCTCTTCAATGAAATGGCAGCCGTTGCCATTAACTCGCCCATTCTCATCTCAGAAGCGATGGTCTTCCTCATCCTGGCTAAGATTCCATCGTTGGACATCTTTGAGACCTAAAACTTAAAGAGATATAAAACGTGCCCCTAACGTTTTCCTCTTGAATAAGCGAACCACAATATTTTGCTAGTGACCTGCTTAGGTAATGGGACTTTTTACCCATTAAGGCAGGTCACAAATCAACTGATCAATTCGCTAGTTGCAGGCGGCATTAATAACCTTGCAACTTACTACTTACATTCCAATCAATTGATAATAAAACCCAACTGATTCCAATTGGTACACCTGATAGTTAATCACTATCAGATGCCCCTATTTCGTTGGCAACTCTGCTTGATGAGATCTTAAGCATTTGTCCGGATCAATCCCTGATGGATCTGACCAGGCAGATATCCTAAAATCCCCTGAGCATAGTTACTCCAAAATCAGGGTCAACCGATTTACAATTCACCTCACATTTAGGTATTATCCCCTAGCGATTCCTGGTAATCTAGAAGGCTGGGAATATGGGCAAAAATCCTAACAGCTACTAAAATTAATTTGGAGTGAATGCTAGAGATGGTTAAACCAACCCAAAATGAAGATCTTTGAGTGGGAGCTGAGACTGAGAAAGTCACTAGGGGAAGTGAAACTAAAAATGTTGGTACTGGATAAGCGCATTACTCCAGCTCAGAGAGAAAAAAGCAATAAAGGAAGAGGCAATCAGCAAATACCCCTGAATAATACCTATATAACACCAGCGCTGGGAGATTGGTCTTAAGTGCTTACCAGCAGGCTTCATCAATGACGTTTGACATGTGTGCCAGCATGCTGCAAGGGATGCTGGAGGGTGGTTGCTGAATCATGCCTATGATCAGAGCCATTAGGAAGAGATTATTGCAAAGTACCAGAGAAAAGGTAATCATGCAATGAGTGAAAAGCATTTTGAGAACGACATTTGTGAGCTTCCTGGAACCAGAAGCAAAAAGAATTATGGAAGTCAGGTGAGGCTGGTATCTTTGTGGCTCACCTACAAAGGACTTGATCATTGGAATGAAGGACGTAGGCTACAACATCTCAATTTAATATACGTTTAAGATTGTTGGGATTAGGGCCTTGGAAACTTTGCTTTTGAGTTCTTCATACGGGAGCTTGATGTGCTTACAATTCCCAATAGTAAGTTCAGTTGAAAGTAATATTGGATTATATTTTGGCCTAACCAAATCAGAAACTTTGGAAGCAAATCTGACTTAGCACAAGATAACAGATCAATAATAGAAGGCATAGATCCATTAGGCTTAATACTTAACACGGGTTTAGCTGAGAATTAATCCAAATCTAGAAAAGTGTCAAAGTCTAGTCTGGCAATAGGAAAGGAGGGAGAAATGACTATGACTCATTGTAGATTGAAGCCATTCCAGTTTCTTTGAAAATGGATACTGTTCTGGTAATTCAGCAGAAGAACTACCCAAATCCACTCGACTTGAAGCATGGTCTCCAATGGGGTCATAAATGATACTCTTTTGAGTGGCATTGACTCATCATATAGAAAAGGTGGGCATCTTCATTAAAAAAGATTAGTCAGATAACATTGGTACCAGAATTAGACAATCTTTGACATATGAGCTAGAAATCGGTTAAGTGGGTATGAGTTGTAATTTTTATCTTTAACCACATTATCCATCTCAGTGTAGTTTAAGCTCAAACTTATTATAATTTTGGTACAATTAATTTATAGCTTATAAATTAAGCTCTTTAATGATTATTAGTAAATTTATTGTTCACAATGGTTGCTGACTAGATTATTAGTGATTGAAACCAAAGGATGTAAATCCAATGATTGTTTTGGCTTAATTTTTTGTCAGGGATCATCCCCAACGATGTTAATATAGGTGATTTGATGAGGGATTGATACCCAATAGTCAGATTACTATGGCAGATCATTTATGCAGAGGCGCTGAACAATTAAGGTCTATATTTCAAACCTACCAAACCTTATTTAACGTTAATTCAGGCATTAGTTTGTAGATGTAACCTGACAACGCGGCCTCTATACAATTAGCGTCTAGTTCCTAACATTAATAGATGGCTGCAAACCATGGAGGCTACTCTTCAATGGAGTAATTAAGGCGATGGAGCCCGCTAGTTTCAGAAGTTAATCCAAAGTGTTAAAATTTGTGGAAGACACATACTTAATCCTCAGTGAGCCATCTGAAAAAGATGCAACTTTTACCCTATAAAACCCCTAGTATTTTTTAATATTAAGCAGACTAACTGTGAAAAGAATTATGTTTTGACTTTTAAATTGAAGAGTTGGAGAGAATAAATTTCCCTAGTTGTATTTATCTAGTTATAGTTCACCAAAGTGTGGTTGAAGACACTTACACTGAATACTCAACTTAACTAGTTGTCTCCATACAACTAGTTTTTTTAAATGTTTTCAGCTAGTCCCAACCTGAGCATTAAACTTACCCAAAAGTTTGCAAATGGCATTTGAAATAAAGTACTTTTGATTATAGGTTGATGTTAACCTGCTGCTGCCACCACCTCACTCCCAGGATACTTAAGAAGATCAGGTCTGACACTGTGGCAAACCCAGTCACAAAAGCTGAACTGGTGCACAGAAAAAGTACCAGCGGCCATATTTTGTATGAAGCCATTGAGACAGCAATTCACCCAACACTGACGTCCCCATATTCAAGTCCAAGTTGAGACCCTGCACACTTTTTAGACTCATAAAGTCCCCACCGCCCTTCATATTCACAAGGACCTCAATTGACACCCTGTGCGTACCCAAACGAAATTCTTGAGCTACATAAAATAGGTAAAATCCTATTTATTGGCCACCGCATGGGGAACTACCAGCTGAGTGGTAAATATGTTGAGTCACCCAGGGAACCAAAACTGGGAGGAAAATCAGTCCATCCAATGGGAAGATCCTTCTTAAATTCTTTGCGCTGAGATGCCACCAACAAGGGGGCCAAGAGATTCACCAGCAACTGGTCCTGCACTGGAACCAACTCATCCATCAGCGCCAGGGCGAGGGAAGGAGAAACAATGTGAAGGAAAGAGGCTGGAGCATCCGCTGGCACCAAGACATGCACCCTGTGAACCTGGCCTGAACTGGTTCACTGGGTGAGAGACAAAGGTCACGCTAATTTGTCATTCACTACCCTACTCAAAACTATTTTGGTGGGGAATCTATTCGCTACACATATTACCCCAACAATGGCCACTGAAGCGTGGCATTGATGGACATAGTCACCATTCACACCTGGTCTAATGAACCCAACTGGGTATCCCAGGTGGCGTGATTGGCAGAAACCAGATCCAAGGCGTCCCAAAATACTGTAATTAAAAATTCATTAATAGTCTAGTCCTGGAGCCTGGCCACAGAACTCTGTGATGAATGAGGCCAGATCAGACGCCTCTACTCCAATTGTGAAAAACTTTAGTAGGTGAGCCAACATTAACGCTGGCACCTGGACTACTGATGATATCAACATAATAAGCGGATAAGAGACTCCCTCTTGATTGGCAAAAGAACAAAATTTTAATGCACCCAATGACGAGCAACTCCCTCCACTGCATTAAAAAGGGCCATACACCACTGTGCGTCCATCAGGGAGGCGAAAGATACCGCTTTGGCCATGAGCTGCACCTGCAATTTGAAAAGGACGTCCAAAACCTGGTTCACAATTTCCATCTAAGGGATGGAAAAACCCAACCTCTGGGGCGAGATGAGTCTGGAACTGGATCCTGCGTGAGGAAATACTGAGGCAAGGACTTCACTTCACTGCATGGAAGTACCTGATGAATGCACTAACTGACCATACAAACAGAGCCAAATTAATCACTGATTGTAGGTTAATGTAGTTGTAAAAATTTACTCTAGAGTTGATTATTGGTTGTCAACCCAGTAATCTTTTTACTGCACAGGTTCAGTTTCCTTGTGCACCTCGCGTTGTAAGAATATATAATCCAATATAAGTATGGAGACTATTATCCTTAGTTGAGTTAAAACTATCTTCAGGCCCAACGCTTCAGCTGGTATTTCCAGTTTAATACTCGATAGTCATACTCATAGGGATTCATTCCCTATATTACTGTCCACTCAATCTTTGTCAAGGTCCTCTGATGGCAGTCGCTTTTGGCTCAACACACAGTCGGCAGCAATCCCTTAGTTTTGGTTCCCTTCATCTCTAGATCCCCGCTCAGATCTCTACTCTTCTTCTAAGAGGCTACCAATTATTGCCTTCTGCAATAATATCCTTGAGATGGAATCTTCACACTAGATGCTGATAGTCTAACTATTACCAAATCTACAATAAAATATTAATGTTCTAAATTAGTATATGTATAAGTGTATGTGTTAATGTTTTAATGTGTGTTTTTTATTATAGTGAATCTTAGGGTATTCAGCCATCTAACCCTTGGTTGACAACTCTTCGATGAAACAGCAGCTGCTGCCATTAAATGACCCTTCCTCATCTTGACAGCAATGGTCTTCCCCATCCTGGCTAGGATTCTGATGTTAGACATCCTCGAGTCTTCAAACAGAAAGAGTCAGAAACGTGTCCCTAACATTTTCCTCTAGATCCAAGTGAACCAACCATAATTGGCTAACAAACTGCTTAGATAATGGGACTTTTTACCCATTATGGCAGGTCACTTCACCAATAGATCAATTTGCTAGTTGCAGGTTGCATCACTCGCCTTTCAACTCATCATACATTCCCAATCAGTCAGTGATGAAACCCAACCAATCCCAAATTGGTACACCTGATAGTTAATCACTATCAGATGCCCCTATTTCATCGGCCGCTCCATCTGATGAGATATTAGGTATTCATCCAGGTCAATCCCCAATGGATACGACCAGATGAATATCCCAAAATCCCCAAATGTAGTTCCTCCAAAATTTGGGTCAATTTATTTCTGATTCACTTCACTTTAGGGAATTTTCCCTTAGTGACACCAGGTAATCTAGAAGGCTGGGAATATGGGCAAAAATCCCAACACATCCCCCTCTTGCCTAGATTTCCAGTGAGAAAAGGACTGGGGCATGGAAACACCGCTTTGGACACCTGGTTGAATACTTCATTGGTTCAAGCGGAGTACACTCATCAATACTCAACGCTGCTTGAGACAACCTTTGGCATATGGCATTTCTCCTCTTCCTCCTCGCTACCGCCTACTCAGAGAGCGGTCCCCACAAATTCTTGTCATGCCAAGCTGATTGATTTACTTGTGAAAATATTTTCCCAGAATCCAGTTTTCCCCCCATCAGGGTATATAACTCGCTGTCATATTCAGAATTCTTTGTCCGGCATCCTTGAATTCCTGATTCTCTCCTCATCCTAGACAGGAGACGCTTGCCATCAATGTTTGTTTCATAGCTTGATTAAGAATACTTATTTCTATTTGCCCTCATTATTTCGCTCATAACCTCTTGGCTGTAAGTCATTCTTAATCCTTCCCTCAGAAAGCTTACTTCATTAATTTTATGAAATTAATTTCCCAAAATTAAAGCTTAAAGGATTATAGAGTGCATAATGTCAACTTCTATATAAGTCCGACATCCCCCCTCTAGTCCTGCTCATATGTCAAACTCAGAATCCCGTTATCAGCAACTTCTGAACAGTCTATCAGATTTGGACCTCCACCTCTTCCAGCGGATGAGTTGGGATGCTTGATGGAACCTCTTCTATGGTCCTTCCAGGTCTCATACGCCTAGTCTGGTGTAAGGGGCTAGTCCTTCCATCAAATTACCAGAAACAGTATTCAATCCCTCCAAAACCAGGCGTGCCATCAAGTCAAATAACTCTCAGTTGACTCTTCCCTTGCAGTTGATCCCCAAGTTGGACTTTGAAACCCTTCTGGATTTGGCTCCTTTCACTGAGGCTCCAAACATCATCATTGATGCTCTGGAGGTTATGTTAGTCACTTTAGATCATTTGTTCTTGGCTGTGTTGGATTTGCTCCCTGACTTCCTCTTCCAACTCGGACAATTTTATCAACCCGCTGTTCTGGTTTCTGAGCTTTCAAATTAGGAACAGCATTCATTCTGAGCTCCCATATGCTGAACTCTGAGCGCAAGTCACCGAAGCATTATCATTAGCGCTGAATTCCTCAGATCTGGACAACCTTCTGGACCAGGATACTGCTGCTTATGCTCTCCACTTTGCCAGCCAAGTTCTTTGATGTTGGTTGATGAAGCTTCCAGCCTCACCTGACTTTCATTGGTCATTCAGCTTCAGCTTCCGTGAAGCCTGTAGTCATCATTTACAAGATGCAATCCGCTCTTTGCACAACTACCTCTTCTCTGGAGCTTCTCATCGCTATCTTCCATTGATGGCGTTAATCAGGGGCATGATTTGACAACCCCCCTCAATTGTTCCTTCTTTGCTGCTGGCTCACATGTCTGGTGTTCTTGATGAGGCCTGTTAGCAGGCACTCAAGACAAATCTTACAGCGCCGGTGCCTTATTGGGATTACTCAGGGTTATTTACCAATTTCCTCTTCCTTTATTGCTGTTTTCCTCCCCACTCTGGGGTTTTGCGATTGGCTTCTTCTGACATATCCATTTCCCTTCCCCTAGTCACGTTCTCTCAGGGCTCAGCGTCAGCTCAACAAACGTGGTTTCGCATATGTCTCACCCTTGCAAGTGTCCAATCATATATTGACTTTGATGGACTATTTCTTCCTATCGCGATCTATCCTCCCTCCCCCAAGAGGCAACATAGGCAGAATCATCCCCGCACTGAGGACAACCAATAAAAATTTTATAAAAATATATCAGCTTTTTTGTTTTTTTCCTATGCATTTTAAAAATCTCTTTTTTTCCAATATTTTTTATTAATTTTTTTTATTTTTCCCCTTTTTTTTCCTCTATTGTACTTGACCTTGTTTAGGTTCAGAGGTCCATCTTTTCCCCAAACTGGATCCTGGGCACTTAAACCTACCAGTTTTCTATGGTTCAGAGGTCCTTTTTTTGGACTTAACCTAATCATTAGGACATGACCTACTTAATGGTTCATCAGTCCTTCAGGAACTCTTTTTTTATTTTTTTCTTCGATCCACCACTTTAAATACTTAGCATGGACTCAATTTACTACTCTTCCATCCAAGAGATTCTTGATGGAGTAAGCATCAGTTGCCATCTTGGTGATTACTTTGAATGGACCTGACCATAACGCATCCAATTTGTTTCTTCATTTAAAACCATGTATATCGCAATAGGTAACTCTTTCTCCTATTTGATATTCTTCTAAAGGTGGTCAGTTCTTATTATCTGTCAATTTTTCTCATATTCTTTTCTTTAAGGTAGTATCTAATGCTTGCAATTGCATATTGATCAGGATACTCATCAGTCAGTTCAGGTATTTTTTGGTACTCATCCCCAACATAGGTTCTACTACCAAATATAATATCGGCAGTAACGCGGCCTTCCTCCCATATAACAATTCAAACAGCGTCTTTCCTGTCGCCATATGATGACTTATGTTGTAGGCGAACGTCACTGAACTCAGGTACATTTTGCATGCGGAAGTTCTCCCTGCAACTAGCTTCCTCAGCATCACGGCCAGCGTCCCATTGACCTGTTCTACCAGTCCGTTCATCTCTGGCTGGTATGGTACTGACATGACTCCCTGGATCCCCATTATCTTGTTTAGCCTTGGGATTACATGGGATGTGAAGTTGGTCCCATTATTGCTCAGTATAACTTGTGGACATCCATGCCAGTATACTACTTGATCCAGGATGAATCTCACAGTACTGGTAGCATTAACTCGGGTTAATGCTTTCATTTTGACCCATATCATCAGATGGTCGATGGCTACTATGATGTACTTGACTCCTCCTGTGCTCATCGCCAGTAGTTCCATCACATCAATGGATCTGTGTCAATAGTACTAAAAAAATGGATACTGTGTGCTATGCAAATCCAGGTCAGACCAGTTGGTATCCAGTTGTATTCTTGTGTGTTTTATGCAATTGGCATTCCATGCAAAAAGCCAGATAATCCGCGACATCATAGTTAATTGATTACCAGTAATAATACTGGAAAATATGATTGGTCATTTTTCTCAGGCCTCCATGCCCAACAACCTTATGAGCTGCTTGAACTATTGCTGCTCTTTCTGACAGTTTTAGAAATAATAACTGTTTCCCATATATCATCTTAAATACTTTTTCCATCCATGATCTCAGTGTTTTCCATCGCTTTATGAAGCGCACCTTGGATTTCTTTAGGCTCGTCCTCAATTCTTCCTTTGACCATTACCTGGAATAGCTCATCCGCCTGAGGATATACCAACTGGACCATTGGTAACCGCGATAAGCCATCCGCGTTCTGGTGAGAAGCCCCCGCTCAATGGACTATCTCATAATCATAAGCCTGAAGCTTAAATGCCCATCGGGCCAGTTGTCCTTCAGGTTCCCTTAAATTGTGCAGCCAACGCAGTAAAGAGTGGTCTGTCACCACCTTAAAGTGTGTTCCATGGACATACACCCAAAACTTCTTAAAGGCATAAATGACTGCAAGGCATTCATGCTTAATCATGGTGTAATTCTTCTCAGCGGCTGAGAGTGTCCAGCTCACATATGCCACCAGATGTTCGTCCCCAAGTTCATCTACTTGACTCAGTATGGCGCTGATTGCTATCAACAAAGCATCAGTTTAATTTTATAAGCTCCCGATTAAAATTTGGAGATTTCAAAATTGGCAAATTTATCAGGTACTGGCGTAATTCATCAAAGTAGTCCTGGGCCTCTTCATTCCATATGAATCCTTTTTTCAGATCCTTTAATAAATGAAACAAAGGCTCAACTATTTGGGCGAAGTCCTGAATAAATCTTCTATAGTATCCGACCATCTTAAGGAATACTTGGATGTCTCAGACACTCTTCAGCACAGCCATCTGCTCAATAACTGCTATCTTCTGGGGTTGCAGCTGCAATCCATTTGCATTAATCACAAATCCCAGGTATTCAAGCTCCTTCTTGAAGAAGTGGCACTTCCATGGCTTGATCTTCAGGTTAGCTGCGAACAGTCTCTTAAAAACTTCCTCCAAGTGCTAAAGGTGATCAGTAAACATTTTACTGAACACATTGATATCGTCCAGATATACCAGGATGCATGACAACTTCAGGTCGCTCAATATTGCATCCATGGCCCTCTGAAACGTCGCAGGCACATTATAAAGACCCTGGGGCATCCTAGTCGGCTGGTATAACCCTTGTGCGGAGATAATCGCACATTTTTCTTGGTCTTCTTCTAGAAAGTCAATCTGCCAGTATCCCAAGATTAGGTCCATTGCATAGAAATACTTCGCTTCTCTTAATTGATCCAGCGCATTGTCAATCCTCGGTAGGGGATACAAATCCTTCTTTGTAATTTTATTCAGCCTCTGATAGTCAATCACTACCTAATTCAATACATATTTTTTCTTTACGATCAGAATTGGGCTTGCCCAGGGACTTGATGATGGAACTAGAAGCCCATGCTTCACTAGTTTGCTGATCTCATCTTCCACTACCGCTTTGGCAGATTCCAATCTTCAGCCTGATCTCATTCTTATCAATAGAATTTCCCCGGTATCAACTTTGTGAATTATGTCTTGCGCACATCCCAAATCATGGTCATCCTGAGCGAATACTTCCCAATATCTCTCAAATAATTCGAGCACTTCCTCCTTCTGCCCTTCTGACAGATATGCAAGCTGCTCTTGATCAACTAATAGGTTGATGCTTTTGGACTCTCTGGCCGGTAATCCCATTTCCTTGAGAGACCCAAAATCATGGAATTGTCTCAATTCTGCCATCAGGATTAAATGAATGAACACAATGATTTAATTTCTCTAAATCTTCATTGGTTTTTCGCTTAAATTCACTAAGAGAACTCATATTTTCTCCATGGCCCAGCATAATTATCCCGGTAGCCACCCATGGCTCCACTCTGGACTTCTTCCAGGGGCTTCCTACTTCTCCATACAACAGCTCCGGAATCTCTAGAGTCAACCCTGTGTCAACTATCATCTGTGATCTGGCCAATATGGTTTTCTCCTTCTTGATCCACAAAGTAATTCCCCGGCATTCTAGGATTTCCACTGGCATCTCTTGTCGCTTCCTAGCAACTAATTGGTACTGAATTGGTACAATGCCATCATTGTATATCAGATTAATAAAGTTATTTCTCCAGTTCAATGGAACTCCACCATTCTTCTGGTATACCAATGGTAACATCTGACCCAGGATGGTCAATGTATTATCCTCAAAGTTACATTTAACTCCATATTTCCATAGAAACTCTGTTCCAATCAGGATATCATAGTTTTGGTTCACCAAAACTATTGTTGGCGCAGATATCTCCAACAACATAAATTGAAGTGGCAGCGCACTATACGCTCCACAGGAAATGGTGGTGTTTGGCCCAGCTGTTCCATATTCCTTCTTGTGTTCCAAGTCTGGAGAGATCTTCATCTTCTTCACCAGCTTGGTTGACACAATATTGATGGGCGCTTCGCTGTTGACTATCACAAGCACCCTTACTCAATTCACCTGAATATCTATATATGTATACTCATAGTATTGTAATAGAGCATTTACTGAGTGAATTGTGGTGTTATTAGCCAAATCTAGGGTATGAATGATCTGTGCCAATAATTCAGGAACCAAATCCTTAGTCATGCCAAGGGGAATTGACAAATTGGCCTCATCTAAGCGAACATTGGTTAACTCATCAGGATTCTCGGCGGTCTGAATCTTCTCCACCAGTTGTCAGGCATATGGCTGGGAAACCTCCTGAACTATCTCAAGGTTGATCTTCTTCGCCCCAGCTCTGGTCATAGCGTTTATATCCATGTTGACCACTTAATATAGTTGATCCTGCTCGTCATCCACAAACAGATCACTAATATCTATCTCTTTGTTCATAATATTGGGAGGAACAGGTTTCTCCGCCGCTCTAGACTGTTCCTTATCTAGGCAGCGGGACCTTTTACCAAATCCTTGGTTACTGCTGTCTCTTTATCCTGTACCATGTTAACTTGATCATTCAGCTTTTTGCAGTGAGTGGCAAAATACCTTTTCCCGCCACACTGGAAGCAGACTTTTTCTTTCTTATTTAACCGTTTGAAATCCTCGGGCTTATTTCCTGGCACAGTTCAGTAAAAAGTCTCCTTTGCTCCTTTGCTTCCCCTTGTGGGATTCAGACTTTGGACCAGATTGGACTTGAAGCTTCTATTCAGATCATCGAATTTTGCTCCCAAAATCTTCAAGTTGTCTACCATTTTCAAGGTAGTTATCTCAGTTGCGAATACAGTAGACTTCATTCAATGCAAATCACAATAAGGCTGAAGGGCCGCTTGCAAAGCGATTCTTGCATCATAGTCATTTAACAACTTCTCTCCAGCCAAGATCCGCGATTCCTGGTAGAATTAATCTGCAAAGCTTAAAAGAGACTCATCTTTACGCAATTGAATTCCCATAAAATCTTGCTTGCATTTCAACATGCGGGTTGGACTGCCAAACTCCTTTATTATGACCACTTTAGCCTTGGCATAGGACCAGCTGTCCCCCTCCAAGTGAGGTAACACCAGATTCTGGAAATCTATGTCCAAACATTTCATGACCGTCAACGCCTTCTGATGATCTCCATATCCATTCATGGTCATGTCAAATAGTCAGAAAAATGCTGGGGCATTATCCCGATGGAATGTGGGCAATTTAGGTGTTGCTCTGAATTCCTTTGAGTCATTTTGGGCCAATTTTCTCAGTTCAGCTACTCAGCTCACTTGTGGAGTGACTTTTGGCATCATCTCTGAAATAGCTTAAATGCGAGTGGCATATTTCTTGGGGCATTTGTCTTCCCAAGTATTGTTTGAGAAACTCCCTCTTCAGCATCACTGGCCACATCATACTCACTTGCACATCTGTGTGCTTTCAACTCCTCTATTTCTTTTATTAACTTCTCAATGTCTGCACCAAACTTTCTCAAATGAACGCGATCTGCTTCACATTCTGTTTTCATAAATAGGACCTCTCATATGAGGTCTCCTTCTTTCCTCTTTAACGAGTTTACTTTTCTGAGTAACTCGTTCCCATAGTTGGCTACAATTTCAACTTCTTCCTCCACCTTGGTAACTCATTCTTCCAAGGCTGCGAAATCCCAGTGGTCCATAGAGTTTAAGGCATTTTGGTTCACTGTGGCAATCTCAGTCCACAACTTGCACATCTCTTCTTTGTACGAAATTCTTGATAAATTCTTCTATTCAACTACCCCTGTAGTGAGCACCAACTTGTAAAAATTTACTCTAGAGTTGATTATCTTTTGTCAACCCAGTAACCTTTTTACTGCACAGGTTCAGTTTCCTTGTGCACCTCACGTTGTAAGAATATATAATCCAATATAAGTATGGAGACTATTATCCTTAGTTGAGTTAAAACTATTTTCAGGCCTAACGCTTCAGCTGGTATTTCCAGTTTAATACTCGATAGTCATACTCATAGGGATTCATTCCCTATATTACTGTCCACTCAATCTTTGTCAAGGTCCTCTGATGGCAGTCGCCTTTGGCTCAACACACAGTCGGCAGCAATCCCTTAGTTTTGGTTCCCTTCATCTCTAGATCCCCGCTCAGATCTTTACTCTTCTTCTAAGAGTCTACCAATTATTGCCTTCTGCAATAATATCCTTGAGATGGAATCTTCACGCTAGATGCTGATAGTCTAACTATTACCAAATCTACAATAAAACTATTAATGTTCTAAAGTAGTAATATTTATAAGTGTATGTGTTAATGTGTGTTTTTTATAGTGAATTCTAGGGAATTTATAGGGGATTCGGCCATCTAACCCTTGGTTGACACTTCTTCGATGAAACAACAGCTGTTGCCATTGAATCACCCTTCCTCGTCTTGGCAGCAATGGTCTTTCCCACCCTGGTTAGGATTCCATCGCTGGATATCCTCAAGACCTAAAATGAAAAGAGTCAAAAACGTGTCCCTTATGATTTCCACTCAATCCCAGCGAACCAACCATATTTGGCTAACAACCTGCTTAGGTAATGGGACTTTTTACCCATTATGGCAGGTCACTTCACCAACTGATCAATTCATTAGTTGCAGGTGGCATCACTCGCCTCACAACTCATCATACATTCTCAATCAGTTAGTGATGAAACCCAACCAATCCCAATTGGTATACCTGATAGTTAATTACTATCAGATGCCCCTATTTCGTCGGCCGCTCCACCTGACGAGATATTAGGTATTCATCCAGATTGATCCCTGATGGATATGACCAGGTGAATATCCCAAAATCCCCCAAATGTAGTTCCTCCAAGATTTGGGCCAATAGATTTCTGATTCACTTCGCTTTAGGGAATTTTCCCTTAGCAACACCAGATAATCTAGCAGCCTGGGAAAATGGGCAAAAATCCCAACTGTAGTATAATGATATAATTGCGTCACTTAGTCTAAAAAGAAAGAATTGTAGAAACTCATTTTAATTCAATTATATCACAAAACTAGTTAATAAAATGGATACTAGCCTTCCAGTCTGGGTAGTAAACACCCAGAATTCAAACAAAAATGCCAGAGGCATAGCCGTCCATTTATATGATACTTAATGGGTAGAGAAACGATTAAAGGGTTTGTGACTGATGATTACCATTACATTCATCCCTACAAGTAAACAAACCATAGCTGCAGTAGCAGCCGCCGCTTCTTCTGCTGTTAATTCTCTGGGGCCCAAGGGAAGCCCTAAATCCGCTCTGTTGACATTAGTTGCTGAGCTTAAGGAGAAGTTGCAAAACTTTGCCCACTGGGAGGAAGAATCTCCAGAAGCAATGCCACATCCAGAGACCAGACAACATCCATTATTGGTGACAACAAAAAAGGCCACTATGGCAGTATCCCATTTGAGGAGAGAGGGCAGCAACGTGTGATTATGGCCACTATAGCCCAATTATTGCGTAGACCAGGGAGCATGACACCTATTTATTTTGGCTAGTAGAAGAAAGCATAAAATGGATTGGGATGGAATATGTAGAAAAAAAGGGTTATTAAAACAATCATTAGAGAATGACTGACAACCTTTCCTGTGGGGGACAGCTGTCTTAAGTTATGTCTGGCTTAGAGAATAATGATTTTTGCAAGAACCAAGTGTAGCACAATCTCATTGTTGAGAAAATGATATTACTGGATATTAAGTCATATATTTGGCAGATTGTATTATATGAGTTGATGTGAGCCTCAAAAATTGAGTGGTAGATTATGTCAATGGGAAGCGAATTGATTGAAGCACTAATAGTTTGGCAAATTGAGGGAGTTCCACTGAAGCCTAGCTGAAAGAATGAAACTCCTATGATTGTAGTAAATAGAGATTTCTTAACAGAAGGATTAAAACCAACTAGAAATACCAAGAATTAATAGTTTAGCGTGAGAATGAGGAGAGGAGTCTTTTGAAGAGTAATAGAGTAGGGAAGGGATATGGAAGTAGCCGTTATTTTTAATATAAAATAAATTGGTATTGTTGGGTCAATAGCTCCTTAATTAAGTACTTTATTATTTATTGAGAATCAGCAATCATCAAATCGCTCTTTTATTGCGCAGTGGGTTTCAACCTGTGCAACCAGCTCGGTGGAATCAACCAGATCCGCCAAAAGTTAACACCCATTAATAATCTGTTTAATTGACATCACAATATTTTTATGAATCCTGATCAGTTTCCTCGTGGTCAGCAACTCTCACTCAGACTTTGCTATTAAATTTCCCCTACCAGCATGATTTTGCTTTGCAGATTGTTGACGCTTCATTAAGTGGTCAACTGGATGCACTCTTGGCCAGGCCACATAGGTAAGGTCCCATTGGGTATAAATAGATGTAATGCGCCTGAATCTTCTGGGGTTGGGCCTGTCTTTCACGGTGGAAGAGAAACCTGCTAGTGGGTTTCAAACCTGAGCATATCATGGCTAACTCAAATTCTGCTGGACCCAATTTATATTATCAGCCTCTCCTTAAAAACCCATGACTATCAGAGGAGAGGGATGACCCCCACTTCCCTGTTGATGGTGTCCTCTAACCATTTCCACCTTCAACCACACACAAACACCCCCAATTCACTGCACCAACTCTTGGGTGGCGAGGTAAGGAGGAAAGAGGGCAACTTTGAGGGGGTACGCCGCCACCCACCTCTTGTCCACCACATGGGCTAAATCTCCCTGGGATACAAGATGGATGGCCGCCTTCTTCACCCTCTTCTTTGTGTGAAATGGGAATTCCTCACAGTTGAGGCACATGGGGGTTCTCTCATGGACTTACACCACTCATGCAGCACCTTGTAATCTCCTTGAGAGGTTGCTGGTTGCTTTGGGTCTGTCGCCTGGTAATGGAGCTTTCAACCTTTATCACATATTAGCTTCCTTTTGGGTGCCATACTGGCCTTTGCTCATCCTCCTTCCTCCATGTCATGATCTCTTCTCATTATATAGAGTCCACAGCATGTGTAGACGCCCCCCCGTTTCCCACCTGCTTCTCAGGAAAGGGTAACTTTCTACTCCATTCCTCTCCCAACTTTCAAATCCTTGCAATATTGCTTTAACACTCCTACGAGAAATTTACCTCATGAAGATGGTGTCTTGGCATTCCAACCATGTTAGAAATTTAGACAAAAAGGAAAGGGTAGTGTCAGGCTTTATAGTGCCTTCTACCCTCTTTCTTGCAATAATTCATATTTCACCACACTTTCATGTTTACATTACCTTATTGAGGGCACTAAAAAAACTTTTCTCTCTCATTGCAATCACTTTTGCAACTTATTCAATTCAAGTCTGAATCTAGTTTGATAATCTCACAGAGGAGATTAGTCTGCGCCCATGTCATTGAGCAGTTGGGCAAGTAAGGTAAGAGGCACAGGTGGTAGGCCCGCGACCTCCAACGTTCAAAAACGCCCCGGAGAAACCAGAAGATTAGAAAAAATTAAAAAACTGGCAGTCACTACTTTCCCAGAAATCCTCACTTGGCAGGCGCAATGTAACCAGTACATCAACATGCTGCACTCTCAACCACTCTTGTTGGTAGAATATGGAATCTGGGTGTTCCTGGATATCCAACAAACAGCTTTATGGGAAAAATTTTGTGGGGATGTGCACACTTATTTCCTGACCGCAGTGTATGTCGCACCTCACTCCATGTCACGCAGTTGGCTGGATCTCGGTTTTGAAAACAAGGAGGCATCAGACAAAGCTGCAGTGGTGCATTTTGTGATCGACCTCCCTGAAGGGCAATGGGTTGTTAAAACCAAGTGCACCAGATGGACAAAATCAAACCAAATTTTCCTCACGTTTGACTTTTTGCCCACTACAGTCAAGCGTGCCATTCTGGAGCAGCACCTGAAAGATGGTCTCACCATATATGGCAAAATACAATCCTTCAAGATGCAACGCTTTACGCTGATGCCACACCTGTGCACTGGCAAAGCCATTGCAGTTCTGACTCCAACCAAAGAGATCGCAAAGGACCTAACCCAGATCCTGCACTCCACTTATATTAATATTGAAGGGCATACCACCCACCCTTTTCGAGTAACCATAGACAGCGCACCCCCCAACTGCACCCACTGTAACGCGTTTGGCCATAAGGCACACGCATGCCCCACCAAGGAGGGCATCACATTCCAAGAGCACCCCTCAGCGGCCATAGCCAGCGGGGAGGCGCACTATGAACCAACCACCAGCACTAAAGAGGCCTTCCTGTGGGGAGCACAAGGCTGCTACCTACTAGTAAAACCTATCTCCCCTCAAGAGCGAAAGAAGGCCAAGCAGGCTTGCAGGGCCGCGGCCAAGGAAGCAGCCAAAGTCACTTCCGCTATCCCACACTCCCAACGCCAGGAGGACATTGAAACCTTCACAGCAGAAGCAACTTGGGAATCCTCAACCAATCATATTAAGAAGCCCAAGTCAATTGGGCCACCCAATCTGAGGATCCAATGGGTGACTCTATCTCACCCAACCTTTGCAATTAAGCCCCTGATTGAAACTGACTTGGTTTCCAACCTACCTGAAAAAATTTTTTGACCTGAACGTTGGTACACTGAACTTATCTGCACCGCAAAAAATTTGTTCAACAATGGGGAAACAAAAAGTGAAGGCAAAAAGCCAACGCGACCCTGTCTGCTAAAATTAACAAAACTACTGATAGCGTTGCTGCAAACACCCACGCCGCCGTGAAGGTCTGTGGGGATCCAGAGGAGGCTAGTGGGCCTGGGTGCCCACCCCCTTGCACCTAAGGTGTGATGGGGGAAGCCTTCACTTTAGGGACGTTGAATATCGCCAGACTCAAGGCCTCACCGTCCCAGGCTAAGAAACTGAATTTTTCACAAAAAACTTACCTGTGGACATCCTGGCCATCCAGGAGTCCCACTGTCCACGAGGTTCTGAAGACACTTGGAAAACCATGCTCCTCCCTTCCCTATCCTTCTGTTCGGAGCACTGTGGGGTGCTTGTTCATAAAAACAATTTTTTTTAAATTTTATTGGTGGAATCATTCCTCGATGGCCAAGTCCTCATTGTTACATTCTTGTGGGCCAACGTGGCGCACGTTATTGTCAACATCTATGCCCCAACCTGTGCATGAGAGCATCAGTAATTTTTCTCATTGGTCAAATCCCTTCTGTTACCCCCTGACCCTTTTGTAGTTGGCGACATGAACTGTTGGCTAAACACACCCACGGACCATTGGCCTTCCCTCATCCCATGCCCCCCAGGGTCACGTAGAACTTCGCGTTCTAGAAGCCACCCTTGGGTTATTAGATGCGCTGCTGCAGCAAGCCCCGCTGCTCAAAAACATGACGCGCCCCCACGTCCACAATGGCCAATTAAGGTCCATGACCCGCATCAACCTTATCCTCACGCTGGCGAAATTTTGATCTCATATTTCCCACTTCCAAACATCAAAAATCAAATTCTCCAACCACTGACTGGTCTCGATTACCTACCACTTACCTGTCGCAGTGGCTAGGGCTCCGCATTGGTGCAAACTCTACCCACCCAAACTTGCATCGCCATATTTTCCACTTGGGTGGAATCAGTGACTTCAGAAAAAGAGTTAAGTACACTGTTTTGCTCGGACCCAATTTCCACATGGTCAGCCTTCAAAGAAGATACCATCCGCCACACTCACCACCTCACCTCCCAATGCTCACAAGCTACATCAGCCATCATCTCGCGCGCTCTGGCAGAGTTGGCACACCTGGAGTCCAACATCCCAGCCACAGGCTACAGCCCTGCTTGGGGCTGGAAGTGGGCAGAAGCAGCCACCCACCTCAACGCGCTTGAAAGGCAACACAAACATCAGGTTTGTGTTCAGTACAGGGCCAAACACATTACAGAGGGCAGCACGTGCTCCACATAATTTTTTAGAAAATTCTTCACACCGCGCCAGAGTGTGGCCTGAACACAGGTGCGGAGGTCATATAATTCCATAGTGGATAAGCTGGCTGAAGTGGCGATTGAAATACAAAAGTATTACTCTGAGTTGTACCAATCCAATTCAGCCGGCCAAAATGGCGAAATTTCTCAATAGCACACACATCTGCACCATTTCCCAATACCCAGAATTAATGAATTTGATTACTCTGAATGAACTCTGGTATGCCATCCGCGGTGCACCAACTCAGAAATGCCCAGGCCCTGATGGCATTCTGTATGAGTTCTATAAGAAGTACTTCAAATATATATCCCCACTTTTGCTTGCCTCCCTTAACTAGAGCATTCTGGATATGCGCCTTCTACCAGGAGGGCAAGATGCCTTCACCATCACACTCTTCAAGAAAGGGGATAAGATAGACCTAGCCAATTGGCGCCCCATTTCTTTAACTAACACAGATACAAAAATTTTAACTAAAATCATGGCTAACCGTTTTAGGGATTGTAGTATCTTCCACCATCTCCCCAGAACAATTCGGTTTCATACCCAGAAGGTTGATTTGGGACAACGTGCACTCTGTGGCTAACTCATGACAGTCCACGGCCTCTGAGGCACTTGTATTTTTGAACCAACAGAATGCCTATGATAGATTAAACTGGGAATACCTCAGGGCCTGCCTTCACCAAATCCGCTTGCCCCCTCACTTCATCAGCTGGGTGATGCTGCTTATGGAATCTGCAACAATGGCAGTGCGTGGCCCTGGCTTCCTCACGGAAGTAGTCCGCCCTCAAAGGAGCCTACGCCAGGGGGACCCCCTTAGCCCACTCTTATATAACTTCAGCCTTGACCCACTACTTCAAAACGTGAATGCCCGCCTCACTGGGGTTAATGCACCAAGCCTAGCCCCAGTCAAGATGATGGCGTTTGCAGATGACTGTGTGGTCGGGGTGTCTATTAATAAAGATGCACGCGCGCTTGAAGCTCTCATCCAGGAGTATTTTCGGGTAAGTAATGCTGCACTGAACGCTTCCAAAACCAAAATCATCCTCCTTGGTCGGTATCAAACCTGCTGGGCCCAGCAACCAGTGCCCAGCCCAGCCCATCTGCTCGCACACGTGCTCGCCTTCCCTGCTCACCCCACACTGCCCCACTTGTGCTCCCCTTCGTGCCACGCCCTACCATAGGACCTGTCCGCCATCTGGGCGTGTGGGTGGAGGCAGTCGGGTATGCCTCAGCAGAATGGAAAGCCATATTCTAGACAACGTGACAAAGCGCATTGCCTCCCTCAGAGCCCACCCTACTTCCCTTACTAACAGGGTTGCTTTAGCCAACTCTATGCTCCTCTCCAAAGTCTGGTTTGGATTCCACGCAATCGCCTTCTCCCCAGGTTTTTTCAAATCTATGTATGCCCCTCTACAAGGGTGGCTATGGTTAGGCCGCCCACCGCCAGTGCGGCTTGAGGTCATGTTTGGCCCTCATTGTCATAGTGGCATGGGCCTGCTCGACTTTAAAGCCCACGCTGACAAGATCCTGGGCACCTGGATTGTGGCCATCACCGCCCCTACGCTCCCCTCCCAACACTGGTCCCACGCAGCCCGCTTCAACTTTTCCCGCGCCCTGGGCCTTAACAATCCATTGCACCCTCACTCCTTGATGAAATATCTGGCTTCCCACCCAACGGCCACAGGTCCTCACGTTACTAAAACCCACTACAAACGAATCCTCCTCTCCATCGGAGCGCTGAGTAAAGAATCTGTATTAATTGACACACAGCCCAGAGAGGCCGCCCCTCTCCTTGGTTCACACAAGAGGTACAGGGGTTACCCATTCAAGATGGCTTGATCCCCACAAGGCCCCAAGTCCTATCCAGGGTGGACTACTTGGACATGATGGACATCCCTCATTCCCTTGAGACCCAGAAGACTGTTTGGAAATATGCACACCACCCTCTGTTGCAGCCTCAAATCCATTCCCATGTGTGGCGCTGCCTGAGGCAGGTGTACCATACGGCTGAGCGCTCTAACGCTTTACACTCATCCTGCGTCATGTGTGGCCAGTATGGAGCGCTGTTCCACCGCCTGGAGAAGTGCCCTACCTCTAAAGTGATATGGAGCGAAGTTCAACGTCTGCTTGGCCAGGATCAAACACATCCCTTCATTATGTCAAGAGATATGTTTGCTATATCCATGGTATCCCCTCTTCCACCCTCCCTCCATGCTCTGATGGTCGCAATTGCCATATGGACTATCCACACGATTGTCTTGGACGCCATCGCAGGCTCCACCCCCACCCTCCCAGAAGCTGTCCACAGATTCTGGTCCCATTTGGTGGACCACTTCCAGGCGTGGATGTTTGGGTACCTCCCACCGCGTCGCTGTCAGCTGGTCTCCTCCTGGTTCCCAGTTTGGTTCATCAAATCGGACCCTTTCCTCCACACGTCTTCAATTGTTGTTATATCCCCTTTACATGTTCCCTCCCCCTCCCCATAAGTGTCGTTCCCGCTGGCAACAAGAGATAGCATCGCTTCTCTGGGGTGCCTCCCCTGGTACTAAGTTTATCTTTCCTGAATCATATTCGGAAGTGTCCGTCCCATGGTCAGCCTTCCCCGCAGTAAATTTAAAATTTACTGAGAGCACTAACAGCAAGGACAAGGCTTGGCTGGCAGGAGGTCTAAAAGGTTAAGTTTCAGGACCTTTATGACCTACAGCACACTTTGGATCAACGCTGGGTGCAGGCTAGGTATGCCTAGGTTAGTATAAGTGAGGTGCATAACGCCCATCCCCTAGTTTCAGCTCTTTATTTAAAATAGACGAGTTTCAATTAAATGATGACAGCTCAATATGGTTAATCAGTGAACGGGGGTTTGAAACCTGTTCCATTTACAAATTACTAACTCAGTTCAGGTTCAACTTCAATTGATCAATCAAGTAATGTCAGTTTTGAAGTACATTACCCTGGCGGATGGAAGTTGCACTTATTGGTGCACCAAGGCTAAGTATTACTTTCTACAATCAATGATTTCCCCAAGTTGTCTTATATATGAAAGCTCAAGACCAACTTTTCTCGTTGGTCATCTTCCTTCAATAAACTCCATAGTCAGTTTTACGTTTTCATATGTTGACTTGGGAAAACCAGTGCATGGACCTCTTTGAGGAGGTCTTACATCACGTTAGCCAGTTTATCTGTTTTAAAACTATTACAGTCTCAGGTACACCGCTGGGTCTACCAGGTTCCCTCTAAACCGTGTCACCCGTTTACTTTAACCCTGTACAAAGCTTGGTTATGAGCTTCCCTTTTGGGAAACAGCCAAGTTTTGCTGATTATTCGATCCCTACTTACTTGTACTGTGCTAACCACTCTTGCCATATGTCACTTTAGCTCCAGCTCCCTCTTCTGGGCTATCTTTATTATAACCCTGATGACTAGAGCCCTTGCGTTGGTCCAGTGCTCAGTGCACCACCCCGCTGAGAACTAAAGATTTATAGACACTCTTCTGACATTAGACAACCAACCCTTTTTCCTTACATGCATGAACTTATTTGTGTGGGACTTTCATAAGATGCAAATGGGGTGCGCCAGCTGTTGACCATGTCTGGGGTGGGGCTTAACTCCATTTTCTCATTTTGCTGATGGTTGGAGCATCTCAGCGTTATTCTTGCTGCCTCCAACTGGAAAGTACCCACTCTTAATGCTTATACCTGGTAGATATGGTCACTTTGCGATCCAAGAGTCATGATGCCCCAACTTTTCACCAAATTTTGTAAAATTGACACAAATAAAATGGTTTTTCTCTGGCACCAAGTTTGGATGGTGCATGCGGTATCCCCAATGAAGGGTCTGGTGGTGATGGCTATGGATAACGTCATACAACCCATCACCAAAATGGGTATGGGGTTGTTAGGGGCCCAAAACGCATTTTATGATGATGCTTCCATATATACTACCAAGCCATATATCTTCCCTTATGTCTCAGATATGGACCCCATTTCAGTGTATCGAATCACCCCAGAGAATCACCGCTTGACTACAACCATGATCCGCGGAACCCAGGAGGTGGAGAAGATGCTACAATTACAATATAGAAACGTTTATGCAGTTGCTGAAGATATGGTGGTATATGTGGCCTCAGTAGTAAGAGTGGCCAAATATACCTCTCCATTCAATAATGCAAACGTACCCTGAAGGTATGCTAGTCCCAAAGAAGAGTTTGTTGAAGTTTTGGCGATTTCTGTTATAAATAAAGATCATTTGGGATATTCTTCGTTAACTGCTACCCTTTCATCCCCTTTAGAAAAATCAGCACTACTATTTTGGTGGATACTGGAGCCTCAGAGAATTTTATTGACTAAGATCTAGCCTACTACCTTGAGCTGAGTTACTTTCCAGGTGGGATGGTTAGAAGAGGGGCGTACCAAGGTATTCCCACGCTGAAACTAATGGAATAGTGGATTATTAAGTTGGCAGATATATTTTTTGCTGACCACTTCCCAGAAAATAAAAAACCTCTTGTATCCCATCATTTTGGTTGTAGAGTGGTGGCAAAAGTTTGACGTCATAAATCAACTTGAAATACAATACCTTATTCTTTACTTTAAAAAAAAGTCATGAGTTAGTTGTCTCTTTGGCAGAAGCAAACTTTCATGGTGATTTGCCCCGCTGGCCAAATAACACACAGTCTTGCTCTGTTACTGAAGCCCTCTTTGGAGGTTCCCTTATCTTCCTGTTTGGAGGGGTTAAATCTTTGTTTGATGTGGCTTCAGCCAACGTACTACCAGATCATTCAGAGTTTGCTTGAGAGTTCAATCTCACTGTTGATCTAGTGCATATATCTTCCCCACTTTATCCGTTTATGGCACATGAAAAAGCGGTTTTATATTTGTGAGTTAAGGAGCAGTTAGCCAAAGGTGCGATATTTCAGCAAACCTCCTCTGTATGTTCCCCATTTCTCTTTGTAGAGAAGACCAAAGGTACCTTACGCCCATGCATTAATTATGGGAACTCAACAACGTCACAGTATTAGACTTGCATCCCATCCCACTGTACTCTTATATTGCACGCTATGTGGAGAGGGCGAGAGTCTTCTCCAAGCTGAATTGTTGAAACGCTTTCAATCAGATCCGTATCAAGAAGGGCCAGGAGTGGCTGACCGCATTCCATACCAGAAAAGGATTTTCCAATTTCGGAATATGCCCCTTGGGCTTAAAAATGCCCCTGCTATCTTTCAACGCCGTATTGATAGGCTTTGGGGGACCTGCTTGTGGTATGCGCAGTAGCTTACATGGATGATATTTTGGTATTTTCCCTTTACAACAAGTCCCATGCAGTACACCTTTTTCAGGTGGTGGAGCGTTTGAGAGCAGCTGACCTCACATTATAAATAAGTAAGTGAGAATTCTTTAAGTCCCAGGTCACCTTTTGGGGCAACGTCGTGTTTGACCAAGGTCACATGAAAACTCCAGACAAGGAGAAAGCGATTTGTAAGTGGCCCACCAACTTTAATCAAGGAATTGAGGAGTTTTGTTGGGGACGTGCACGTTCCTTAAAAAAATTCACATCGAATTTTTCTGAAGTTGCATCGCCTTTGTATAAGGCAAGTGGGGCAAAAGTGCACCAGTGGTCCCCAACTTTGCAGGATGCCTTCTAAGCAGTAAAGTGTACTGTGCTGTTCATATCCGTTCTTTGCCATGTTTACCCCAATAACGAGTTTATTGTTGCTTCTGATGCCTCCAACTTCGCCATAGCGGCGCCCTATTACAAGTAGGTGAAGATGGAATAGAGCATCCGGTGGGATTTTTTCCAGGAAGATGTCCATCAGAGTTAAAATATGACATAAATGACAATAAGTATTAGCTGTGGTTGAGGCGCTGACCTATTGGCGTCATAACTTTCATGGCTCATCCCTACCCCCTTCTGCGTATCTAAAGACCACTATGCCTTACTGTACTACCGCACACCTCATGTCTTAACCCCACAGGAAAACCTGTTGGCATGAGACCTTATCCCAATTTGTGTTTTCTTATGAGTTCATTAAGGGCAAGGAGAATGGTTTGGCTGATGCTTTTAGCCACAACCCTGCACTAGCTCCAGATCCTAAAGAGGTAGAGGTGCATATTACCCACTTAAATTTCACTGGGTAAGATTATGTCTCAGCTTCTCTCTCCTTGGCTAACGGGCCAGCGCTTGCTCCTCTGTAAAATGCAGAGGAATATGGTATGTTTAGAAAGGTAGTCTTTTCTCATCCATTATCAACTGAATATACTATGGTCCTTTCTAAGAGCGTGCTGAATCAGGAGTATATAACCAGAGGTTATCACGTGAGGGATGAGGTGGTGTGGTTTCAGGGGCGCTTATGGGTTCCCACTGGACCACTTTACCTGGAAATCATCTGGGACCATCATGACAGAATCACCGTTGGTCATCCTGGGAAGGCGAAGACTTTAGAGCTTATTTGCTGCACTTACAATTGGAAGGGGTTATCCACACAGGTGGGCAGGTATTGTAAAGAGTGCCTAATCTGCAACCAAATGAAACCAAATCGCCATCCTCTAGTGGGGCTGTTGGTGCCAGCTCAAAAGTCTGATGGCCTTGGACTTCTCTATTGACTGATCTTATTATGGAATTGCCTGCGTTATATAGTTATGATGTCATCATGGTGGTGGACCATTTTAAATTCACCCACTTTATTCCCTGAAGAACCACATTCACCATAGCTGAGATGGCGAAGCTTTTTGTCACTCATGTGTTCACTCTTCATGGGGTCCCTCAAGAAATAATTAGCGATTGTGGACCCCTAGTTTACCTCTATCTTTTAGGAAGAGTTGTGTAAGACTCTCAAGATTCGCCCCTGCATTCAACTTCCTATCACTTACAATCATATGGGCAGACTGAATGAGTGAACCAGTGCCTCAAACAGTTCTTGCGGTGTTACACCACCGCAGATCGTTCAGATTGGGTTTCCATCTACCCTGGCCCAATTTAGTTATAACAACGCTCAACATACATCAATCGGTTGTTCCCTCTCCTTCTCAAATTATGGCTTCAAACCCGCCTTTAACATGGAGCCCAGTTGTGGATCCAAGGTGGAAGCGGAGGTGGACTTTGCAAAAATGATCAAGAAAGTACACCAGGGTTTGAGCACAAATTTAGATGCAGCCATGCAGGCTTACAAGGAGAACGCTGATGGTAAGAGATGAGTTGGACCAGTGTACAAGGAAGAAGATCTCATGATGCTGGATGCCAAAAACATCCCAAACAAGCTACCATGCAAAAAACTATGACCAAAGAGTATTGGCCTTAATGCATTTTCAGAAAGGTGGGCCACGCCTCATACCACTTTAGATCTCCATTCCTCAATTTGATCTTTTCAGTGTTCCATAAAAGCAAGCTCACGTTGTTTGAGGGTTCCCCACTTGAAACTCCCAAGGCTTATCTTGTGGATGGGGTGCCAGAGTGGGAAGTGGAAGAGATTGTAGCCTAACGTCAGGTAAGAAGAAGACTCACGTATCTTGTATCCTGGAAGGGTTTTGATGCAGTGGAAAACAATTGGGTCCCAGCGCATGACTGCGCACATGCTAAAGATCTAATTATAGCATTCTACAAGCGTTTCTTTGAGGCCGCAGGATCTAAGTCAAAGAAAGCCGTTTCTGCCATAAAGTTGTCCCCTGCCCACAAAAACTTCTCCTTGGCAAATGCCCCTGGAGGGGGTGGAGCCCAAAAATAGGAAGGGGTAATTTCATGTTTACATGACATTATTGAGGGCATCAACAGCAAGGATAAGGATGAGCGGCAGGAGGTCCAAAAGGTTAAGCTTCAGGACTTTTCTGACCTACAGCACACCTTGGATTAACTCTGGGTACAGGCTAGGTATGCCCAGGTTGGTACAAGTGAGGTGCATAACGCCCAACCCTTGTTTCAGCTCTTGCATTAAAATGAAAGAGTTTTCTATTAAAGGATGATGGCTCAATATGGTTAATCAGTCAATGGGGGTTCAAAACCTGTTCCATTTAAGAAATTACTAACTCAGGTTAGATTCAACTTCAATTGATCACTTGAGTAAGGTCAGTTTCGAGTACATTACTCTGTCAGATGTAAGTGTGCGCTTATTGGTGCACCAAGGCTTATTACCACTTTCTCTGATCGATGATTTCCCTGAGTTGGCTTAGTTATGTTTGTTTGAGACCAACTTTTCTCGTTGGCCATCTTCCCTATAATAAACCCCTAGTTAGTTTACGTTTTCCATATGTTGACTTGAGCAAACCTGTGTGTGGACCTCTTTGAGGAAGTCTTGCATCACGTTAGCCAATTTATTAGTTTTAAAATTATTACAGCCTCAGGTACACCGCTGGGTCTACCAGGTTCCTTCCAAACCGTGTCACCCGTGCACTCTAACCCTGTAAAAAGCTTGGTTATGAACTGCTCTTTGGGGCACAGCCAAGATTTGCTGATTTCTCAATCCCTACTTACTTGTACCGTGCTAAACACTCTCGTCATATGGCACTTTAGCTCCAGCTCCTTCTTCTGGGCTATCTTTATTTTAACCCTGACGATTAGTTTCCTTGCGTTGGTCCAGTGTTAGTGCATCACCTTCTGGGAACTGGAGAGTTATAAACACTCTCCTGACACACACTTCCTATCATTTTTATGTTGTGAGGATTAGGTCCTTATTCGGAGAAATCACCCATCTACTCCATCAAAATTGCACATTCTACTCCAGATAAGTTCTTCTATGCCATAACCATTCTCTAAAGTTCCCCACTCTTCAGAACCCCGCAATTCCCCAAATTTCACTTACTTTCTTACTTTGATTTTTGTAGTATGGTTTTACAATTTTGTTTGAAATGTTACATTTATGATCCCTACATCTCTGAATCTCCCTTTTTTCCATTTCCCAAATATCACAACTTACTCTTGTAAGATTTGAAATCAATTGAGTGACAGGATTTTAAGAATAGAGTGCGTCTTGATTTGAAACTTTTTGAGAAGGCTTTATTGTTTAATTTGGGAATAGTAATAATGGTGTGACTCATCACTTCTTCCAACCCCAATTCTTGTGATAGTTTCATGCTCCAACTTTTCCTCCAATGCAAAAACCCAGACCTGCAACCCAAGAAATTGTTACAGCACCAAAATATTGTGGTAACCCCCCAGAGCTATTCCCCCTTATAAGGCAATGCCCTCATAAATGAGGGCACTGGCCTATTTTGTTTTCATATTCAATTGTTTCATAAAAAACATTTGCCTTTCTGGGTGTTTTTCATTTTTTTTACTAAAGCACTTATATCATGACATGCATCATGGCCAACACGCTCCCACTGAAACAAATGACCCCTCATTGGATAGAGGAAATAGGAGCCATATCCATCCTAGTTGCTTAGTGCATCACTTGTTTCACGGGAACTGTGCAATTCTCACCAGAGAGAACTTATGCTCCCTTGCTCCTCACAATTTTGACAACCAAACTCACAGTCTTGTATAAGAATTACGCTTTGGTAAAGGAACTTGTGGGAGTAGTAAACCCTGCACTTCAAGAAAAGGTAATGTTAGGCTCCAGCCATTATTATCAAGATAGAAAATCATACACTCTTTTCAGAAAAAGTGGCTCCAACCCAAGGGCATGCCAACGACAAATATTCTAAAACATTGGACACATTCTTGATGAACAATGGGTGGCTGCTATTTCTTCCTGTTTGAACCCTAAGAACTTTTGAAAATCGATAATCCTAAGCATCTACTATTTCCATCTATGACAAATTGTATGTGCAAAAGATTAGGAAAATTTAAGCAGAACTAAAACATGTTGCTAAGAGCATAATACAAGAAAGGTGTTCATGCCAAAAAAGACAACAAAACAGGGGTCTTGATGCCTACAAAAAATTTAATCTGTGGCAGCCTTGAGTGAAAAAATTATGAATAAACTTTAATGTGAGATACACTTTGGTCCAAAAGTTATCTATGCAAAGTTTGATTGAGTCAATGATTCCTGAGAGCATCAAGGCAAAATTAATGATCAAAATGCACATTGAGGCCTTAGGAAATGTGCTGGTTCTCCTATGCTCTTAAAACATTACAAAATTTACTTCCCAATTCCCCAGTATAGAATCTTAATATCCTACTAATGAGAAGGTTTTAGGCTGTTCCTGATTTAGATGGTAAAATTTCACCAAAATATATCTTTTTAATATAAACAATTTAATAAAATTTTAAAACTCTTGAAATACCTCTGTAATGATCAGTAATTCTACATAGATTTCCTAAGGTTGGGAATATAAAACCGCTATTATGATGGTTGTAATCCCAAATTCTTAACTAAACTTAATTGCTGAGTTGATGCATTTTTTTGGCAAATTTAATATATATTTAAATTTTTTGGCATATTTTGATAGATTTGGTTTCTTCAATCCATAGGCAGATGGATGTTGTAACACTGGCATTCATTAAGCTTTTTCAATGCCTGATTTATTAATTTTTATAGCACTCACTGATATAATTTATCAATAGGATTTGTTCCCCCTTTTCTCACTTGGAAAAAACTATCTATTTTGTTTTCTCTATAAAAATAAAGCACAGTCTTGCTTATTCTGCCTTTTTTAAAAATATTTATTTAAAATATCATAATGTAGGCCTGGCATGGCTGACCATGGAGGGGAGCCACAGTTACTGAATGTTGCAAGGGCGGTTGCAAATCATGAGAAAGTCATGATGGGGAACATACTGAAGAACCACAGGACTGAGGAGGGTACTTGGAATACTCTCCATTTGGGGACCTTAGGCCGCTAGATGAGCATTATCTCATTTATCCTGTAGGCATGATGTTTATAAAGCTGGTTTATCATAGTTGCCCGTCATGCCTTGACCTGCACTAGAGCCAAGGTAGGTTTGCTCTAAATGTCGTGACCTGTGAAACCTGCCAGGCGACAGAGGTCAGCAGCATATTGAACGTCCGCCACACCTCAGCTCAGTGGGGAGATATTTTGTGTTCATATTGCTCTGCATGCGATGGTCTGGAACACCCAAACATGGTACAAAATGAACCTACTGTTAGAATCTGAGGTCGCACATTTGTTTATTAGTATCCTGTTTGTTAAATTGGAAAGAAGTTAGGCCAAAATATCCTCAATTTTCGCCGGTGTCTTGTGGTATAATGACCATTTGGAAGCTCATTAGACTTATCTAATTTAAGATAACTGTTTAGGTCTTCTTGGTCTAAATTTTCCCTACAAATTTTGAACATCTACTGACGCAGGCAAGGATACAAGCTGTTGATCTACATTTTAACAGTTTGGCAACACTCTTAATAAGAACTGACTCTGATAAAAGACCAGATAAAAGATAAAAAAGAGAATATCTTTTATTATAAAGAAATAATTTTTATTAATTGATGATAGTTTTCACTTGGCCAGGCACTGGTATTTATACTTCTAGGGCATCTCCTGGCTATACTTTGAGCACACCAATTTTTCTCATATATTATTTTCCACATCAATTTATTCAATGAACTGATACAACCATGACCTATCTTAGAACTAGCGGTGGTAAAACACCTTCAAAATTGGAAAAGCTCCAGGTACAAAAATTTCAACTCAAATGTGCAAAATTGTTCTAAGGTCGCTTTATTTGAATTTAACCATACAGCTGAAATACACTAACTGGAAAATTAACATCAATTTGAGGTTAGTGATATATTCCTAATTAGAACGTCAGCAGAACTTTTGATAGCACTAGTGACCCCATTCAGGCTTTTCATGTGTAAGTGCTATTGTTAATTTTCAGCATCAAAGTACAAATTTCGCTATAGGGTGAAAAGCTTATTGCAATACTATGAGGGGCAATCTTATAGTTCTTATTAGTCCATGAGATTTTTAGAGCAAATTTAGATATTGTTCTCAGGGCAATTTCTTGATTATAAAGTTTAGTTATTCATGGTTAATTTGGAATAACTGCTGAGTTTAATGTCAGGGTAATCAGCCAGAATTGATGGTTTTTGAAAAATTTATTCTTGAGTTGTTTACCAGAATCTGACACCTACCATTGGGTATTGTTTAAGACTTATTTATCATTCTGACGCAAATTAGTCTGCCAGAGGATTGGGGCAAACCCTGTAAGTCCCGGGGAATGTCCTCTGGGCTTTGATCAGGCCATTTTCCCATTCCTGAGCAAGAAGGTACTGAAGAGGATGGCCATACCCCTTGTTACTCAGGGCAATCTCGCTCATGTGGTAGACGAGCGCTGAGTAACAGCCCTTCCACTTTGGATCCCACTTCCAGTACCCACACTCTCCTTGGCAGAACTGCCATGAGGAATCAGTGAAATCTGCACTGAGATCGCTGAAATGAAATCGATTGTAACTAATTCAAGTGGCAATCAGCCCAATGCTCAGATTTCAAATGGTCAAAAAGGTATGAAGACTTATCTATAGGCTGGAATGCCCAACTGTTGCAATTTGGTTAACATGACAATTGAAAAATCTCCTCCCTCCCAAATCTGTTGGCATCACCCCCAATGGGCAGGTAACAGCATCAGACACCATCAATGAGGTTTCAAAGCTTCCTGCTGGCAAATTGGGTGTTGCGCCTGATGCAATGCCACTGACCAAACAAATGGCCCAGAGAATGAGCACAGGCGGGTTGGGCGTCCTGAACCTGTTCCCAACCAAATGGGCCCACCCCTATGTGGGGTGGCCTTGGGGGATTCCCACCGCTCACAGGGTCAAACGCCATCATGCCAACCATCAGAAACGTATCTGAGCCTTGGTTCAGATGTTTGAGGTTGAACTGAAAGCGACTCAGCCCACCACTAAATTTTTTGATGTCAGTTCCCAAGGAATTAACCTGCCCATTCCCAAATAATTCGCCGGTTAGGTTAAACTTGCAGGACCCAATCACAGCTTGGGTTCGCTCCAAATCAACAACTATTTTATCAGTTGCATTACACTGACAAAATAGTTAATCAATTTTTCTTCTTTAAATTTTCAATTAAAAAACTTTCCCCAAAATTTAGTTTTTATATGTTGAGAATTAAGCCACCTTTTCCGCTGACACTCTCATACCCTTGAGGTTAATGGCCGTGGTTGTCTGGTATTTTATTTTATGCCTGTATGAAATTCTGGATCACCAGCAGATATTGGTGGAACTCCTTTCTAGTTCCATATTCTTTGTATCAACAGCAGTGCCTTGGGCATTCTGGTTTACTGTTCAGGTGCTCTGGCATCTGGGCTGGCAGGCCAGTCTAATTCTTACTTGATGTTCGCCTGACAAATCCCCTCCGATGTAGGTTTGTATATGTTGAGATGACAATCAAGTTCTTGGGAGCCTTGTTTGTTACAACATCCACTGAGGCCTATGAATGGTCTCTACCACTGTCCTCAGTGTTAGAGGTGGTGCCATTGCTATTTACCATGTTTGCTGGCACAAAGGATAGTGCACAAGAAGTAAAAAAGTTACCCAGTCATATCAACCACCTTGCTACCCATACCCACCTTTGTGTAAAGTCTTAAATGTACTTTTCTTAAGAACATAAAATAAAAGGGATATAATCATGATTATTAAGAAGTAGATAATATCTTAAATGTTTGTTTTCAACAGTGACAAGAGGAAGAGCAACCTGGAGGAGCCAGGAAAATACTTACTGAGACTGCAAATATTGAGAACCTGCCAGCTACTATTCTGATAAGGGTATGCTCCACCCCTTGTCAAGAATAGCCTCAACTTAGACAACTGCCAACACCTAAGTTGAGGGACACTTAATTTCTTTGTTACCAGTCACAAGTTTGGCATATGGGTAGGAACCATGTTCCTTGGCCAACACTTCCCCTATATCTCACCCAGCATATCCAATTCACACATCATCAGAATGGCGGTACCCTGTGGAATGTGGATATAGTTATTGATATTTAAGTACCCACAATAGAAGCCAAATTTCCTTGCCACATCATTTGTCTGACAATAACAACCATTTTGTAACAAACCAGATTCCCAAGACCTTGGTTTATCCATCCCAATACATGTAACTTTGCACTGAAAGCTATTTTCCTCGATTTTATAGCAGAATAGGTCAGTATTAGGTTGTCAGACATTAAATTTGGACTAATTGCCCTCTACTTCAATGGAAGGGCCTATCGGTGACCCAAATTTACCCAACTTGGGTGGAGGTCTGAGGTGATGGCTGATACTCTTCTGGCCTCTAGCCATCTCTTTGGCCCTAGGGAGCATATACTTACTGGACTTGCGCACTTACTAGCATCTCCACTGGTGACCGCAACCAGGTCAAGGTGCAGCAAGCTTGGCAGGCCCCTTGGCACCTCCTGATGGCTCCACACCTTCTGAGGTCATGATTTTGCAGCTTACAGCCCTGGTGAGTGAGGGTTCAATATCCGCGCTATGCTAAATAGTTTTACTGACCAACTTGAAAATCAACAGAACTCAACCAAATACTTTAATATTTTTAATAAAATTAAAGCAAAGTGGTTATTTGTTTGAGATTGGCCTATCTGGAGAGGGTACCTGCAATTGGCGAGAACCTAGGATGGGGAAACCAGAAATGAGATAATATTTAACTTGGGAGGGTTGGAATAGGTTATGCTTTAATATAAACCCAATTGCAAGCCAAAATTATGAAATAAAAGTTAGATTTGAAAACTGGATGATTCCCATGTCATTCCAGTGTTTTCAAGCCCTAATTATAGTAATTTGGGTGAAAAAAATATTAATTTAAATTTAAACCATGGCAGAATCGATTTAAATTGTCAGTTTTTACCAACATTCCTATTATCTCAAACTACATGAATCAAGGAATGGAATTCGTTCCATTACACATTTCTATTGAAAAGCCATATTGTGATATCTGAAATATATCTAAGCACTAAACTTGAAATGATCCTAAAGTTGTAATTGGTCAAAGAGCCATATAAAACAATACTGAATAGTTTAATTCTATCTCCAGAAGAGATATGACGATGCCTTAGTCAGTTAAAGTGCCCTACTAATATGATGAGAGCAAAAATTTAATTCCTGAATTTTATTAAGCTTAAATTTACAGTCCATAGGTTCATAATGGATTTAATGAGCTCATAGTTGAAACCTCTAGAAGGTCAGAGATAGCCAAATAAATATTCTATGCAACTGTTAAGGATAACCTTTATTGATGATTATTGCTTCCAATTGATTATAATTTTTATTTTAAGTTTCATTATTACTATAGTTTTGGTAATGTAAGTCACCAGGTCAACCTATCTTAATAGTAGGTTTAACCTTATACAGGTTATAATATGAATAAAAAGTCAGGGCTGTTGACTAAGGTATTAATGAAATATCTATTAGCTATAACTTAGTTCAACAAGAACTGGTTATTCTACTAACTATATTTTCACTAAAATTTTTGCCGTTTTAAGTTTATGAGGAAGATTTTTGTACTTAAGATACCATAGGTAATCTTAAGAGAACGAGTGCTTTATAACTAGTTTGATATCTATTTGGAACGGCATATTAGGGTTAAAAACTTCTGTAAGGGTAAAGCTTATAACAAGTTTTCACACGCTCATATAAGCTTTGTGAGCTAAAGTTAAATTTTAACATAATCATAGCTACAAGTAAAAGATATATGGAACAAACTTTTCTGTGTTATATTTGATAAACACATGTTCTTACATAATGTTTTTATATATGTACTTTATTGTAAATTGGATTTCTTTTTTATATAGTTAGTATTTTGAAAAGTAAAGAGAGTTTATAAAAGGATATTGTTATAATAAAAGATAATCTGACTTTTTCTAACACTACTATACTTTAATGTATAATGAATCAATTAGAGATTGTCTATCTATCACAAATAATTTTATACCTGGATTTTGATAGAAAAAGTTAGCAAAACCTTTAAAGTTTTAAAACAAACTATTCCTTATAAACATCTTGTATGTACTTTTTTATTGTCAGAAAATTGCCCTCTTGGATGGGAGGATACCCTAGTAGTAGAATATGGACCCTCTACCACTGTCTCCCAAAGTTTGATCCCAGTTAGTGAACTTTAGTAGGGGACAATTATGAATGTTGGTGTTATGCACCAATGCCCTGAACTGAGATAGCAAATAGCAAAGGCGGTCCATGAAGTTTCTGGCCTGCCATACACTGCGCATGGAGGTTTTCTGTGTTTTATCCTCCTTTCCCATCCATTATATTTCCCTTAATTGGTGCGGTATTGTCCACAGGTCAGCCTACCTATAATAAAATTTAAAATTTAAAATTTCCCTCTCAGCTTTAGGAGAAGAATGTTTTATGTGAAAATAGTCTAAAATTCAAAAATAAAAAATTGTCCAACTCTCAGCAAAAAAAATTTGACTTGGAATAATCACAATTTTCTTTGCCTTTCATCAACCAGGGAAGATTACTTCACCCTTGTCTCTTGACCCTTGGCAGAATGCACTACCTGAGTTGGAGGGGCGCTCAAGCACCAGAGCCAATTCTGTGCTTTTTCTCATAAAAGAATCACCCCTTTTATAGGCTTGAGGGGGTTGCAAAGGGGGAAGAAATTTTAATTACCAATCACAAGATGAAGCTGGAAGAGATTGGCTGTAAGAAACTTAAATCTAAGACAAATGATTAATTACAATATATTAAATCTTTGCCCCATGGTTCTATCCTACCTTCAGTGACCAATCATATTGTCAAGCCCAGATGAGATGAGGAGAATTTATGGAGCGCTGATTGGTTAAATTGTTAAAACGTCTAAGCCTCAACATCCTGCCTATAGTGAGTTTAATTCTAGTTCACCATTAGCCTATGACAAACCCAAATACTAGGGGAAAGCATCTAGTAAAAGTATTATTTATCATACCTAAGCCTTGACTTGGTAATAATTATAATATTTATTTGTAGTTTAATATATTGTAAGTATGTCAGGCAGACGGCAAGTAAGAATTAGACTGGCCTGCCAGCCCAAATGCCATAGCATCCAAGTGGCAAACCAGAATGCCAGAGGCACTGCTGCTGGTACAATGGATATAGAACTGGAAGGGAGCTTAATTATCAACAAATAAAAATGTGATTTTGGGGGAGATTGTTTTTATTGGAAAATTAAAGGAATGAGAATCAACCAACAATTTTCTCAGTGTGATGCGCCCAATTAAATAGTTGTCAATTTTTTGAGGGAAATTAAGCTGGGATTGGGTTCTTCAAGTTTGACCTAAGCGGTGAATTATTTGGAAAATAAGCGGGTTAGTTCTCTAAAAAAGACATCATAAAATTCAGCAGTGGGCCAAGTTGCAGTCAATTTGACCTAAGCGGTGAACTATTTGGGAATGGGTGGGTTAGTTCCCTGGGGACTAACATCACAAAATTCAGCGGTGGACCAAGTTGCAATTGGTTCAACCTAAGTGGTGAACTATTCAGGAATGGGTGGGTTAGTTCCCTGGGGACTGACATCACAAAATTCAGTGGTGGACCAAGTTGTGGTTGGTTCAACCTAAGCGGTGAACTATTCAGGAATGGGTGGGTTAGTTCCCTGGGGACCAACATCACAAAATTTGGCGGTGGGCCAAGTTGCAGTTGGTGGCATTGCATCAAGCGCAACGCCCAATTTTCTGGCAGGAAGCTTCCCATTAGGGGTGATGCCTGATGGATTTGGGAGGGAGGAAAGTTTTTTATCATTGTGTAAACTGAATTGTAACCATCGGGCGTTCCAGCTGATAGCTTGGCTGTCATACCTTTTTGACCATTTGAAATCCAAGTATTGGGCTGACTACCGCTCAAATTAGTTGCTATTGATTCCATTTCATTGATCTCAGCGCAGATTTTACTAATTCCTCATAACAATTCTGCTGAGGAGAGTGCAAGTACCGGAAGCAGGATCCAAAGCAGATGGGCTATTATCCAGCGCTCGTCTACCATGTGAGCGAGATCACCCTGAGTAACAAGGGGTATGGCCATCCTCTTTGGTACCTTCTTGCTCAAGAACGGAAAGATGGCCCGATTAACGCCCAGAGGACGTTCACCAGGACTTACATTACCCTTTTCTTTTTCCAAGAGAAGAGCCTCATCACTGGGAAACTGTATGAGAGCTACCTTCTTGTGCGCCTTGGGTGACTTGATCGCCATTACTGACGCAGGTTTTTTAGGAAAACGGAGAACCTTGGGGTGGGATATGTGGAACGTTTTGACCAGGTTCATGCAATTTGTGCAATTGTGCATCTTGCCCCAACTGTTCTCGTAGGCCAGATATCCTTTCCAAGCCATGAGATATTGGACAGAACGTCGCAATTTCTGGGATGCCAGGATTGCTCTTCCTCAACCTCTTCCCCATTTTTGAAGATGATTGGTTCCAGTTCCATGGGAATTGCACCTTTAAAGGGCGGCAGCTGGGAAACTACTGGCTTTGGGGAAGATGGAGAATCTTGGGGTGGGATATGTGGAACGCTTCAACCAGGTTCATGCAATTCGCGCAATCACGCGCCTTGCCCCAAATGTTCTCAAAGGCCAGATATCCTTTCCAAGCCACAAGATATTGGATGGAACGTCGCGATTTCTGGGATGTGGGATAACCCCTTCCTCAGCTTCTTCCCCATTTTCTTCCCCATTTTCGACGATGATCAGTTCCAGTTCCATAAGAATTGCACCTCTGAAGGGCAACAGCTGGGAAACTACTAGGCTTTGGGGAATAAACTCATTGCAAGTTGAGATGTCAGACCCCACTGACATGAGCAAGATAGCCGCGGCAACTATGGGGTATGGGTTTGGAGTTTTGGGTGGGACGGGACTAATGTGGGCAGGGATAATCTTCTTTATGACCTGATTCAGTTATAAAGAAGTGACCATTGTTGCGCCAATATCTACAACAAAGATGGAAATGGTAGAGATTGATGGTTGGTCAATTATGTCAGGCAGACGGCAAGTAAGAATTAGACTGGCCTGCCAGCCCGGATGCCAGAGCATCCAAGTGGCAAACCAGAATGCCAGAGGCACTGCTGCTGGTATGATGGATATAGAACTGGAAGGGAGCTTAATTCTCACCAAATAAAAATGGGATTTTGGGGGATATTTTTTTATTGGAAAATTAAAGGAATGAGAATTGATCACAATTTTCTCAGTGTGATGCGCCCAATTAAATAGTTGTTGATTTTGAGGGAAAATAAGCTAGGATTGGGTTCCGCAAGTTTGACCTAAGCGGAGAATTATTCAGGAAGTGGGCAGGTTAGTTCCCTGGGAACCAACATCACAAAATTCAGTGGTGAACTGAGTTGCGGTCAGTTCACCCTAAACAGTGAACTATTTGGGAATGGGTGGGTTAGTTCCCTGGGGACTGACATCAAAAATTTTGGTGGCAGGCTGAGTTGCATTTGGTGGCATTGCATCAGGTGCAACGCCCAATTTTCTGTCAGGAAGCTGCCCATTAGGGGTGATGCCCAACAGATTTGGGAGGGGGAAATTTTTTGATCATCATAAAACCAAATTCCAACCTTTGGGCGTTCCAGCTGATAGCTTAGTCGTCATACCTTTTTGACCATTTGAAATCTGAGTATCAGGCTGATTGCCACTCAAATTAGTTGCAATCAATTCCATATCAGCGATCTTGGCGCAGATTTTACTAATTCCTCATAACAGTTCTGCTGAGGAGAGGGCAAGTACTGGAAGCGGGATCTGAAGCACATGGGCTATTATCCAGCGCTCATCTACCATGTGAGTGAGATCGCCTTGAGTAACAAGAGGTATGGCCATCCTCTTCAGTACCTTCTTGCTCAGGAATGGAAAGATGGCCCAATCAACGCCCAGAGGACGTTCACTGGGACTTACAAAGTACGCCTTAGTTTTTAGTAAAATAAAATAAAACAAATTGTTTGTGAATCCTGCTTCTTATTAGCACTAGAAAGCATTTTTAACTGGATTCCCAAAAAGTGGTGCTCACTGCAGGGGTCACCTGTACATGACAAAAAATTTCCTGTAAAATAGAGGCTACAACCATGAGTAACCCTCCCCAATTTTTCCAAACCCCAGCTAGTCGCCCTTGAAAAACAACTAGCCAGCGCTTAATCACGCCTTAAAAAGCTTGAACAGCGGTCTTTTAGAAACTCTTTGAAAGACAAATTCACCCCCTGTGAGAGGAGCATTGCTTCCTTTATATATTTCTATGAATATGCCATGCAAGGGGCATCTGACAAACAAAAGATTAAACACATCCTTTCTTGCTTAAGTTGCCTGGCACAAGGAGATAGTAGTCCCTTATATGGACACTCTGTGTAACTAGCAGAAGTTAAGGAGGCTCTTTTAGCTGAATTTGGTTCCAAGCAAAGTCTAAATAGGGATAAACAGGTCTTTATGCGCCTTAGCATGTATGAAGGCGAACTTGACCACTGCCTTTGCTGAGCGGTTTTACCTCACTGCCCAGAGATTGTCAACATCTAACATGCTAACCCTTGATGATGCCATCACGTCCATGTTAATTGGGTTAGCTTCTCAACCTTCTCTAGTCAGGCATATTACTATAGTAAAGCGCAATTTTAAAGAACGTCCATGACATAAAAGAGGCTTTGTTAGAAGTTGCTGATTTTCATACTTGTGCGAAAACCAATGAAGCTGTGGTGAAGCTAAGTTCCAACCATTGAGGAGCTTCCGCCTGTAGGGCAATGGGAGGTGGTCCCAACGACTCATTAGCCCTCTTGTGCCTATTCACCCTGAGAAACCTGCTCCTCCAGTGCTACTTAAGCTGATATCACTCCCTCCTGTAGGTCTGAGACATATAAGGCAGTTAGTACCATGCTCCCACACAAGCTCACTAAAACCGCCATGCATTCCCCTCCAGCCAAGCTGGTAGTTACGCACCCTAAGGGCAACCCTGCAACAAAGAAGGGCTTTCTGGAAAGACGTATGGTCAGAGGATAGCTACCCAAAAGTATGTGCCTGAAGCCCTTACCTCAATTGTGTCATTGCCATTTTTTGATAATACCCAAGGGGACAAATCTTATAGGGGTTACAAAAATGTTATTACTATGTGCTGGGAGTACCTTCTGAAGTGGAGGTACCTGATTGATTGAACGTTGGAGGAGTAGATAAGACCACAGTACCTGAGTAAACATGCCTCAGCCAAGTTCTAGGGTGTCCCAAGGTTATTGACACTGCCAGTAATGCCGATCAGTTCTTGGCTGGCTTGATTTGACCTCTCCAGTAGGTCTAGACAATGGAATCCATCTTGGCAAAATACTCTGAGACTGCTTGAAAACTAACCTCCACTTTTCATATTAAAAAGGTCCTGACTCTGTCTCCTAACTTTGGAGGAACACTCACCAAGGTGGAAGTGGTTATTCAGAAAGTTTGGGTGATGGCCATCATGGATACTGGTTCCTGTTGGATGTAATCTCCTCAAAACGATCAAAAATATCAAGCTGGCGCATGACTTGGAGTACAATTAAGAGTTTGGAACCATGGGGCCAAACAACACTCGCTCCATCAGGTGTACTCTTCCCTTTCTATTCAAATTGGGAAGCTCATCTTATTAGCCCAGCATTGATCTTGGACATCAACACCTACAATATGCTCATAAATACCCAGTTTATGATTGATTATGAGGAAATATTCAACATGAAGCATGGTTTCCTCTCTTTACTCATCTACAAAGTCCCCTTTAGTATTATCCTACAAAGACCCCATCAAGAACGAATATTCTTGCCTGGTTGAATACCCATTTTCCGCCTTGCCTGTGCATTATACCACCTCTGGGCACAGTACAAAGAAATTGCGCGATTCAGTAGATTCTAGGGATGATATTCCTTTTTATGCTTCAGATAAGGTAGTGATTAATCCTGGTGAGCAACGGGTGGTTGACAAAGATCACGCTCCAAAATCCCACACCACTGCTTGTTGCACCTCGTAAGTCTTGAGGGCGTTAGCCCCTTGGAGCCTCAGGTATTGTCAGGTATCCTTGACCCAGCCTACCAGAGACCTTTAACCCTTCTGTTAGGGAACCCCAACACAAGGAAATCATTGTAAGAAAACACTTGGAGAATGGCAGAGGCTTGTTAGTCTCTGTGGAGGACATTGAACAAATTCACTCCATTGGTTTTACATTGTATATGGACCTGCCAACGGATAATCTGTTATGTACCTTACCCAATGTCCATATATCAGATGATCTGACCTTAGATGAACTTTACAAAGTTCACACTTTATTGGAAGGATTTAGTGACATATTTTCCAAATCTGATAATGACTATGGCCACATAAAGGACTGGAGCCACTCCATTGATGTGGGTGATGCCTGTTCTATCTGGTTAAAATCTCATTGCAAGTCAAAGGTGGAAAAGCATCTTTGAGGACTGAGTTCAAGCAGTTACTAGACGCTGGGCTGCTGGTATCCTCGCATAGCCCTTGGCCTCCCCCTCTTGCTTATTAAAAAGGAGAATGGAGGTCATTGGATAGTCATGGACAAGCAAAAACTAAATAACCTCACAAAAAAGGATAACTATTCTATCCCCCACATTGATGACGCCCTGGCCCAATTATCTGGCTCTAACTTCTTCTCTGCCATAGACTTGGATAGCAGCTATTGGCAAATGGACCTTTATCCCAAAGATCAGGAGAAATGCGCTCTCATTTATAGTGAAGATCTTTTCCAACCCACCCAACTACCTCAAGAGTTGTGCAACATTCTTGCAACTTTCCAGCGAGCCATGGACCATATCTTGCAGGACCTGAAGTTAAGTTGCGTAATCATCTATCTCAATGACATCACTTTGTTTTCAAAAAACTTTAACAAACATCTGACTCACCTGAAGGAAGTGTTTCAAAGCTTACATGAGTCCAACGTCAAATTAAAACCCTCCAAGTGCACTTTTTTCCAGATGAGGCTAAATTTCATTGGGAACGTCATTTCCTAAGAAGGAATCCAACCCTTACATGACAAGTGTCATGGTTGGATGACATAATAGTAGGAACTGATGCTAAAGATAAGGCTGGGCAACAGGAGGCCCAGAAGGTGAAACTTCAGGCTCTTCCTGACCTGAAACACACCTTAGATCAACGCTGGGTGCAATCCAAGCATGCCCAGGTTGATACTAATGGGGTGCAAAACGCCCAGCCTCTTATCTTGGCCCAGGCACTGAAATGAACGATTTACATTTTAAATGAAGATGGTTCAATTCAGTTAATCAGAGAGCAGGGGTTCGAATCCCATTCAAGTTATGAAATTTTAAGTTTGGGTAAAATACGGCTTCAATTGATTACTCAAGTGAAGGCACTTTTGGTGTATTTTATGAAAATGGATGGAAGCGTCTGTTTATTGGAGCATCAAGGCTTGGGCGCACCTATAAAAACCTGAATTTCCCCAGCCCACTTTAAATATGGTTTTTGTGACCAACTTGCCTCATTGGTTGACTTTCTTTAATAAATTTACCCATTATTTTACGTTTTTTTACCAATGGTTCCTTGGGCTAACTTGGTGGTGGACCTCTTCGTGGAGGTCTCCAACTATGTGGGCCACTACCTTTTATCACAATTTACAAAAATCCCAGGTGCTCCCTTGGGCCGCCCAGGTCCCCTCCAGATCGAGGCACCCAAGGCCCCTGACGCCAAGTTACACTTGATTATGGACTCCCCTTTGGGGGCCACTCAAGCTGTGATATTCCTGACTTACCTGGTACTTTATGTTGCGCTTTACACCCTTGCCTGGGGTGCCTTTTGCACAGGCACAGTTCAAGGTGCCTTCCTTCCCATTCTCCTAACAGCTAGTTCCCTAGCAATGTGGGTTTGCATCCCACATCACCTTGCTGGGAACGAGAGAGTTACAGACATTCTCTTGACAACAAGGTTGAGCCAAACTAAAATTGCCTCCACCTAATAATCTATGGTATATTCAGGTATTTCTGGGTATGATGGGGTATTACAATCAATTCATCCTAAAGTTTGCTCAGCTCAGCAAGCCCCTTGTCCGCCTATTGAAAGACACTCATTTTCATTGGGGTGATGAACAGAAGGCTGCTTTTGAGACACTAAATCAACTCCTAAAACAACGCCTATTCTGCGGCACCCAGACTATGTTAAACCTTACATATTATTTACTGATGTCTCAGACTATGCTGTCGGGGCCATCTTGGCTCAAATGGATAAAAATTGGGTTGATCATTCCATATCTTACTTTAGCAAGATTCTGTCAAAGGCGGAATGCAACTGCTGTCACAGATAGTAACATATTTTCTGGAATTAACCGCCCTTCTAAAGCCAAGTCCAACAAGCCCTTGGGGCAGAGACCAGAACCCCTAGGGGTCACCGATGACCTATCTAAGGTCATTAACAAAAAATGTGTTTTGGCTCTGCCAGCCAGGGCTGAGGAAAAAGGCTTATTTGAGGCAAAAACCCATGTGGGAATTGAACTTAACACCCAGAAAATCACAAGATATGAGGTTACAAATTCTGGCCAAAATCAAAAAATTTTGATTTTGTTGAAGAACGACAAATTTGTAGCTCATATTAGATGCCAATAACCACTGGAATCTTCATGAAGCAACCTCCTATAAATAAGTCCCAAGATGAGAAAGGCTTTGCTTTTCTCAGATATTCTGATCACCCTAATAAAGTCTAGAAATTTTGGTTAGTTTCCTTTATAATTTTTGTTTTCTTCAACAAAAAATATACCTCTTTGAAGATCATTGATGGCTGGAGTTCGTTTTTCGCTCTGGTTTGCACCTCCTGCTGTACGTGAGTCCTCCACCCAGTCTGCCACCTATTCCGTTGGCTCCGCCTCCTCCTATTTTTCTGGTCTTTGCCTTGGATTTTATGCCATCCTTCCCAGCTCCCAGGGTCTCTTTTCTTTATGAAACTACCTTCACAGTGGTTACGGACCATGCTTCTCTGAAATGGTTACAGAACATGAAGGATCCTACTTTCCAGTTAGCACGCTGGGCTCTAAAGCTCCAGCATTATGACATGAGGATCAAACACCGTGCTGTAACCCATCACACGAATTTTGATGTGTTAACTCAGCTGCCAGTCCAGCACTTGTATAATAGTGAGGCGGAGAGGTTAAATGGCTACTTAATGACCCCTGATGACTGGGAAGATGAGGATAAGTCTGTCCAGAAAATATTAGCCCAGCACTCCTGCGACACCAAAGTGGAGAGCAGGAAGTTGTATGCAGGTGGGGACAAAGTGTCTGCCTTACCTTCGCCCTTGGAATGTGTATATGCTATACTGGAATCTCACTCTACCCTAGGTCATGGGGGAGCAAAGAAAACCTATGAGTGGATCAGGGAGCGGTACCATTGGGAAGGCATTATTGAAACTATTGTTGAAGTTTTGAAAGCCTGCCTCATATGTATGAAGCAGTCTAGTTTTAAGACTAGATATCAATATCAACCAGCTACCCCTAACAACCGTTCATACCATCAGCCTGGACGTGGTAGGTCCCTTCCTGCTGACTACCAGTGGAAACATATATGTCCTAGTTGACATTGACCATTTTACTAAGTGGATTGAAGTCGTGGCTCTTTCTGCCCAAACGGCCAAGGCTACTACCACGTTTTTGCATCAAAACATTTTCACTTATTATGGCTGCTCCCAAGTACTACTCTGCAACAATGGTAAGAACTTCACCTCCAGAGTATTCAAAATACTGGCTACCTCCATGGGAGCCCAACAACTCTTCTAGGCTCCATATAATCACACCACCAAAAGGACCGTGAAAATAGAAAATGGAACCTTGGTCTCTATCCTGTGCAAAATGGTATCCTCTGATCCACCTCAGTGGGATCAATTCCTATCTAGTGCTCTTATGGCATACTGGACTAGTTATCACCAGATCCTTACAATTTCCCCATTCTGGTTTTTGTATAGGCGTGAACCAGGTATACCTGCCATTTTAGCTAAAGATGTTTTCTCCTCTAGAGTTGAGAAACCTTAGAAAGCCATGAGAAGATTGGCTCAGTGAATCATCCAGCTCCAATCTGAGGCTATGACCAATTTAGCTAAAACTGTGACTAAAGAAGGACAGACTGCCAATGAGCTCCGTGCCCCTAACTTCCTTCCAAGTGTCTGACCTGGTTCTATTTTATCATACCCAAATCACTCCTAGAAGTGGTAAGCTTGGGTCAATTTGGGAAGGCCATTTTTTCATCACCTACAAGAGAGCTGCATATTATTCTACTAAATTTTGGCTACAGGGATTACCATCAATCAGTTATTTGCAACTTTATATGGTCCTATTCTCCCCCCAACATTAATGAGGGGGGTGATATCATACAATTGCCTTTCAGCTTTGGGTGAATAATGTTTTTGGGCAAAAATAGTCCAAAATTTATAAATACAAAATTGCCTGACTCATGAAAAATTTACTTGGAATAATTGTACTACTCCTCACCTTTCATTGACTGGGGCAGATCACATCACTCTTGTCTCTCCTGACTCTCAGTGGAATGCCCCAACTGAGTTGGAGAGGTGCCCAAGCACCAGCACCAACTCTGTGCTTTTTCCTATCAAAGAACCACCCCCTTTTATAGGCTTGAGGGGGTTCAGAAAGGAGGAAGAAATTTTAAACACCAATCATGAGCTGAAGCTGATGGAGATCAGCTGCAAGAAACTTAAATTTAAAATGGTTGATTGGGTGCAATATATTAATTCTTTGCCCCATGGTTCTATCCTACCTGCAGTGGACCAATCATATCAGGTCAAGCCCAGATGAAGTGAGGAGAATTTACAGAGTGCTGATTGGTTGAATTATTAAAATTTCCAAGCCTCAATACTCATCCTATACCAAATTTAATATTAAATCCACTATTAGCTTTTGATGAATTTAGATACTAGGGGAAGTCATCTAATAAAATATTGTTTATCACACCCAAGCTGTGACTTGGGAATAATTATAATATCTTTATGTAGTTTATATGGTGTAATTCTGCCATAGTAATTGGCAAAATTAAACAAACAAATTTTTGTGGAATCCCGTTGCATATTAGCACCGGCAAGCATTTCTTAGCTGGATTCCCACATTTATTAATATATATAATTATATATTGATAGCCTGAGTATATCCTAGTGCTAAAAAAGATAGCCTGATTATATACTAGGTCCACTATCAACCATAAACTTTTAACTAGGTTGAAAACTTTTCAAATGGTAAGGCAACATATAATTGTATACCTTTACATTTCTATTTTTTATCAGTTATCTATTTAAGTAATCTAAGGTATATACAGAAGCCTATAACGTTCTCTCATGATGTCCAAATATCAAACATAGGAAATGGGCATAAAAGGAGCTCTAAGCTATACATAATCCTTTTCATATAAACCATATTTTAACTATAGAGATTCGATGTATCTATTTTTTATTCTTTAAAAATCTTAAACCAAGTTATATCATTAAAGATGTTCGCAGCATATTTTATTATACATAATAAGACATATATTTCTATTTTAATATAGTATGTAATCTAATTCACAGCATTATTTATAGTTTTCCCTTGTATAGTATATTATGAGGATATTTTTATTATTTTAGATAATAAGATATAAATTAAAAGATTTTTTATATGATAAATTTGTTATTAGCATTGTAAAGTCTTTGTAAATTATTACAGATAGAATCATTCACCAATGGTTAGTATCTAGCTAGCCTTGATAATCTTAATTAATGGGTACTATAATCTGGAGTTAGAAGCTAAATCATAGCTAGATGATAGGCTTTAACTAGTAAATATTTCAATTGAGGCTGTATTAAATGTGATCTAAAGCTATTATATCTCAATACATTCTCTGCTTTTTATGTTTGGTTTAGACATATAAAAGGTCAAGTTTAATTACTAAAATAAAAAATTGATATGTAAGCGGAGCTATAGATGAACTTTAACCTTTAATTAAGCGGTATCAAAGCTCTAAATTAATAGTGGCATGGACGATGCAGACTAAAGCGAAATAAAAATGTCTCAAATAAACGATAAGCTGAATTAAAATTATTTTTTTAGTACTAGCTGAATTAAAATTATTAATAATTTAAGAATTCAATAATCAAACTCGCATTTTGCGTTGCCATTGGTACCAACGCATTTGGTTCCATAGGAGCAAGGTGACCCTATGACCTTGCCCGAAAAGCACATCCCAATGGACTTGTTGCCGGTACAATACATTTTACCATCTTTACACTCCATCTTGCTATGCTTGAATGGGAAATTGGAGGTGGATTGATAGGGCTTATATGAAGCACCTCTTTTGACTCGGCTCCCGTATCTTTTCTTGAATCTAAGACCAAACAATTTTTGTCCAGTTCTGTGGTAATGGGGTGCTCTTTTTTTGTTCAGAGAGGGGTAACGAGTACGGAACCTAGGCTTTCCATATTTCTTACGTGGAAACTTGAACCAAGTTTTAAATCTCTTGTGATTGTTACGGATTTGACCAGCAGTAGGGAAGTAACTGAACTTACGATTGGTAGAATATCGTTTGGACTGAGAGCGAGTAGGCCAATATGGACTATTGAGCTGGTTTCTGAAACGATGGCTTGACTTAAACTGGGGACCAGCACTAGGTGGAAATGCACCCGATTTTTTTGAAACTTTAGGACCGCTGATATTGGGGTACTTTGGAGTATTTCTGGGAAAATTGTGGTATTTTCTTTTAGGAAAATGTTGTACTTTCTTGCGCATGGAGATTCTAGTAGGTCTGCGGTTACGTTTTTTAGACCCTTGCTTTCCAGACTTAGCATTGGGATAGTAGGTATTAACGTTAAGATTGTTGGCTTGAGTTCCAGAGGGAGAGATTGAAATAACTGGCTGCTCTTCGAAAAATTTTTTTCCAAAATTGTTAGCAAATCTTTCGGGGAAAGTAACAGAGCCAGAAATGTTGTAATTCGCAATGAGGAGCTTCTTGCCAGTTAAGGCTTTACTGGTACTGCCTTCAATCTCAATATCGGCACAGTTCATGTAAAGCTCCCGGTTTCCTAACTTGTTGTTCCAAACCCACGCGAATATGGCAGGTCCACTCGGCGCATCCTTTGGAATTTGTACGCTATATTTTTTGGAGCCAAAGACACAATTTCCAAAGACAATGTCAATTGTCACAAAGTCCTGTCCATTGTAACTCAATGCAAACTGACAGTGTCCTCCACCGTGTGTAGCCGATCCCTCAAGAACTACATCAACATTCTGACCAGCTTTGTACTGCTTGAAGACAGGTCCCTTACGGAACCCACGACAAGGATAGGTAAAATCCCCTCCCAATGGACTCTTCATGCTATAGTCAGGATCCGCTTCAGGTCCCAACCTTGATCTCCGTGGGACAGGCTTAATCATCTCTATGTGAGCGGACACCACTCCAAGGATGGCAAGCAGATACGCTCTCATTGTATAAATCGTATAGCTCAGCTATAACTTTCTATCGCTTTGATACAGACTTCCGCTGCTTATATAACTAATCATTGGCTTGTTGTTTACATTGTCTCCATTTTACGATAGTAGAAAGACGAGCATTTTGATGCGAGATACTCTACCCTTTTTCATGCGTAAAGCGGACTGGGTTATATAAATATGTTTACGAGTTTGATGGTAGCAAGTTCCCAGGTGTTACGAAATGTGCATTTTGTAAGTCTGGATCTTGCTTTATTTTATACCAGCCGATTTCCCCTGCGTCGCTTGCATTTATAATCTCAGACGATTCTAATCGATTATTTTAGCTTTTATATTGTAGCTGGCCATCGATAAGTTTGGGAATTAATTGAACTATCGAATTAATCAAATAACCACCAAACTGCATGGCAAACACATTAACCTATCGAATCGACCGAATGACGCCAAATCGCTTGGCAAACACATTAACCTATCAAATCAACCGAATGATACTAAACCGCCTGGCACGCACATTGACCTATCGAATCAACCGAATAGCACCAACCCGCATAGCCGAAACAGTATATCAAATTACATTAAAATTGTATATAACCTTGGTATCCTATATATAACTTTTATTTATCTTATTATGACTGAAAAAATCCCTCTACGTTGGTTCTACCATTACATATAGTATTTGTGCCACGTTTGGTTTTAATTGGTTCAACAAATTAGGAGATGTGAAATTTAATACACACGAACATATACATTCATGAAATGGCTTCTATATATTTTAGTAATTGAATGTTCTTAATTTGAGTATATTAACACCTTATAAGTTTAACCCTATAAATTTATATTTTTGAAATGGGTTTATGGATCTACAAATTTGGCAGTTTTTCGGGAAGCAGAATTCCTCGATGGTTGATACCTTGCCATGGTCCCCTTTATGCATATAATTCCATATTTAGATAATTAAAATCGGTTCTGGTCATGTCGATTTGATTCAATTTACATCTGACATGAAAGTGGTCCCTCATCAACCATGGTATCCAAAAGTAATTGTGATATGAAATGATCACTCTATCAAAACGAATCGGAAGTAGGATAAACAACTATTTAGCCACAAGGTTCATGCCGAGATTTTCATGCCAGTTGTAAAACCAAAAGTTCGCGTACCATGCCAAGGGTGCATATTGATCTAGATGCTCAACTTACTTTATACTGGGTACGTTAACAATGAGTTATAATCGCTAAAGTTTCAGGATTTGTGCCTACCAACACTTGGCCACTTTTAATACGTTCCACAATTTCCTTTTAACTTAAAGGCGTTCAAATTTAAAATTTATGGAAGCATATAAAGTACTTGGTTCCCATAAAAAATATAATAATGTTTTCAAGTTCATTTGAGTCTATTTAACCCAATATAATATATCACTACCTACCCAAGATCTTAATACCGATGTGAAAATAGCTTAAAAGGCTCCAAAGCAGTGTTCAAATATGTTAGGGTCTGCTAAAATATCAATAATTTTTATTTATCCCCTATCCAAATATTTTAATCATAAAAATTTGGTTTTACTTGGTCTTAAAATTTCTGATAGTTATAACTCTTGGAGCTCCAATGAAGGGCCCTCTTAAAGTACCAAGACTATGACTCTTATAGACCCAATAGATACTCTCTAAGACCTGAGAGTTATGATTAATGAACCCTCATTAACTACAAACTCACCAAAGCTGTTCTACAAAATTAGTGGAATACAAATCACTTAAAACATGACCAGATTAAACCCCTGGCTTTACCAGCTAGTATTACAGATTCAAGATTTTACACACTATTTGAATACTTTGCTCTGGTTTAAAACCATAATCGGTTTATTTTGAAAATTTCAAACTTGATTTTGGTTTACCATTACAAGTATCACAACGGTTAAATTTAAACCTTGATAAATGTACATTTCTATACATTTGATGTAAATTTCCTAAATTCTCTTGTACAATTAAAGTTTATAGATCTAGGTTGCTGTGAAAAAGTGTCTGCTGCACAGCTTTGTGGGGGGTTTGAGATGGTAAATACTTCTATGTATGGTGGCAGGAAGCTAATATGAGCTAAGACGGTTGCTATAAAATAGTTGACAGCTGGTATGAAAAACATAGGAAATTGTTGGGCTTCCAATTTTGAACTCAATGGTGCAGTGCCCAAGAAGCATGACAGTCAATACTTGAAGCTGCTTAAGATGCACAACAAGTATATATTTTTTATTTTAAAGGGTGCCAAGTCACCACTTGTGTCCTTTCAGCTAGAGTATCCATCCTATGGTAAGTGTGGCAAAATGGATTTACTAAAGTCAAGTACAAAAATATAATATAGAATTAATAAAATCTATTTAATAAAGTATAAAATTAAGTTTTTATATAACATACTTAACAATATAAACCCCAAAAGGAAAAAAGATTAATAAATTTAATGAAGGGGGAAATCTGGGGAGAGGCGCTTGGTTAGGCAATGCATTCCAAATGGTATAATGCCTTTGTAGCATATTTTTGATAGAGTGAAAATAAATGTTGATTGGGCCATGTTAGATAGAACTTGGTATCACTTGGGTTGATCATTTAGCAGATTATTGATTCTTACCCTTTTGCAGGTTTATCTTAATTTACTGCCTTGTGTGCCACTTTGAGTATTAGTTGCCTGACCTTCTGATGACCCTTCATTTCAATTAGGTGGGATTTCATCTTAGGGTATTTTAGGCTCAATTTGGCCTTTGGAATTTTCCTAAGGTCAATTTGAGCTGTAACCACCATCAATTTTTCCAGGTGATTTTTTGAGGAACCGCTTTTAATCTTCTTCTCAGGTCTAGGTATTAATTCAGGTGTGGGAGTTAAGTGTCAATATCCTTCCATCATGTATGATATCCTAATATATTTCATCAACCCCTCAAGAAATTTCCAGGGGAGTACCAATATAGAAATCATCTATGTATGCAGTTGATAGTTACTCCAGTTTCTAAGGGTTTGATTGAGTATTTATCCCACATTTGTAGTTTATAGAGTATGGCCTATCCCAGATGGAGTCTAATTTTCTCCTTGAGGCACTATGCAATTGTAATAGTACAAGACTAAATATGAAATCTTAAAATGGGCAAAGGTTGGAAGGATACATTTGCTGCTTGTCCTTCTCTTAAAACTGTTTTGGATAGATTTGAGATTGCCTCAGATTAAAGTTATATAATTTTCTGGGATAATATTCTTACCACTTTCCCAGGTTCTTTGGTTTTATCACTGGTAAATTCATGGGCTAATAGAGCCAGAATGTCAGGTTATCTTCCATATAAGTATTGAAGGGTGGCATCAATATGATTTGATGGAAACTTATCTTGTAAGTCATCAATGCACTTGGGAGATATTAGTCCCAGTGTGATGGATTAGTAGTGGCCATCTTGCATAATATAGAAAATAACGTTCCATTCAATCTTCCTAAAACTCCATTAGTTGATGAGTTGTGGGGCGCTGAAAATAGTTGTTGGGTTCCCATGCTCATAGCTAGGATTCTCACAACTCTTGAAGTAAAGCATCCACTTTTAAATAGCAGTAACTGCTGGCAATTTTACTTAACAAATATAAAATTTAAATTTAAATTTATTTGAGGTAAGCCAACCAGAGGATGGACATTAATGATAAAAAACAAAATAAGTGAACCAAAAAACACAAACCATAAGTCCAAAATGTGTGGCGAGACACCAAAACAAAAGGAAAATAATCTACCAGGTGTAGCAGTAGTGAACTGCTATCCCACCATAGTGTAGAGGGAGGGGGATCAGGCAGATTATCAATTTCATCTTTACCATTGAAGAGGTGGATCAAAGCTGAGAGCAAGGGGGTTGGGGCATCTGCAGGATGTGGGTCAGGGTAAAAAAGATAATTGTTAAGATCTTTAGTAACAAACTTGGCTTGGAGCATAGCCTCTGGGAATTAGGCAACATGGTGTTCAGCTTGTATGCATGCGTTGGGAAGCTGGGCAAAATTTGTAATATTGGCTCTGGTGATACATGTGGTGGGGGAAAATTCTGCCAATGCAGCCACATGCTTGACAGCGGAGGTGGCAGTTTTATGTAATCATTCAATTTCCATTTTTGCAACCTCATGGAAATTGGCAGGAAAATCAGTTAAATGTAGCCCTTCTTTAAATTCAGCAACTAAGAGTGCCATGGCTGCTCAGAGATGGCGACTATCAGGAGAGGCCACTGCAGCCTCAGCAAGTTGATGGTCACTCAAGAATGGGGTAGCAGGGGGTTTGAGGATATATTCTTTGGGTGGGAATGGGGCATCAAAGTCTGAAGGCAAATATGGTTCTAAATTAATTGAAAAGTCCAGAGGTGTGACAATTTCTTCAGATTTGGTTATTTCATACAATAAGTCCCAGGGATTTTGGTTGAGTATGATTGATTTGGAGAGATGTGGCTGTTATTGGGTAAGTTTTGGGGTGGGAAATTGGTTGGTTTGAAGTTGGGTCCAAACCTGCTCCCGATTGGGTATATTGTGAGAAATTTGGCTGGCTTGGGCTTTGGTTGCAAAGGTTTGCTGATTTCTCAAACGTTCAGCTGGAGGGGGTGGGGGCAGCCAAAATCCCCACTCAAATGCTGTTTGTGTGGCCTCATGTGTGGGCTTGGCGGTTTTTACATTTTTTAAAATGTGGTGACAGGCATTTTTGGAGTGGTCCAACTCATGGAAGAGGGGGAAAACTGTGCGGCCATTATCAGTACAAGCTCAAAAGAAGTGATCCAGTGCAGGTGGGATATATGCATGCGGTGGGATGTGCTGAGCTATTGTTAACTGGTGGGGGGTAATGGTGGCCATTGCCCATGGTGCCACTAATTGTTCAGCACCACTTGGGACAAGGAAGTGAGGATGGGGTCTGTGCCTTATTGGGACAGCCCTGTCATCAGTTCTTCATAGAGTGTTTGAGGGAGAAGGTGTGAAGGAAGGTTTGCAAAGGTTCCCCCAAATGTGGTATCACTGGAGAGGCGTGTATGGGTGATGGAAATGGGTGTGTTTCTATAAATTAAATGTATAGCTTCTGCAGCGGCTGCATCTTTTTCAGTGGGAAAGCCTATATCAAAATAGCTCTTGTAAGGGTGGAAGTCAATAAACCCAACTGGTGCAAATGTGGCTGTTGCCAGCTCAATTATCACTTTGTTAGCATATGGGAAGAGACATCCATATTCAAAGTGGAGGCAAAAGTGAATATTAGATCAGGGTAGGGCTAGGGGGTGGGGGTGGGTTGGTTATACTTGTGCTAAGTGTGATAATAAGTCCCTTGGAGTAAAAAATCAGCCTGATGCATTAGGCAGGCTGGATGTGCCAGTCTGCACGCATTATCCTGCTGGGTGGAAAATGCTATTGGGTGGAGCACCGCTGCCCCATTATAAGTCTTGGGGAACATCCTTTGGCTCTTGATCGCTCCATCTTCCCATTCCCAAATAAGAAGATACCAAAGAGGATGGCATTACCCCTCATCACTCAGGGCAACCTTTCTCACATAGTAGATGAGCGATGGGTAACAGCTCATCTGCTTCAAATCCCACCCCCAATACCCACACTTATCTTGGCAGAACTGTTGCAGGGAATTAACAAAATCTGTGCTGAGTTTATCAATTTGAAATAGGGCAGATTTAATTTGGCTGGCAATCTGGTGGATGTGCAAAATTCAAATGGCTGTAAAAGCATGAAGGATGAGATATCAGCCGGATTGCCCATCAGTTCCAATTCAATCTCCAGACCAGTTGAACAAATATTGGGTGCTATCGATGTAAGTTAAAAGCCCTCAAATAGCAATTCGGGCGCTGCGCCTGATATGCCACTCTTGACTGAATGAACAGTTAAATGACCGAGTTTGGGTGAGTTGGCTGTCCCAAACCTGTTCCCAACCAAATGGACCCGTCCCTATAAGGGATGGCCTTGGGGGATTCCCATTGCCCATTGGGCCAAACGCCATCATGCTAATCGTCAGAAATGTAGTTGAGCCCTGGTTCAGACATTTGAGGTTGAACTGACAGAAACTCGGCCCACTGCCAAATTTTGCAATGTCAGTTCTCAAAGAATAAGCCCCCCATTCCCAAACAATGCACCAGTCAGGTCAAATTTGTTAGGTTCTGACCCCACCCTGTCACTACCCAATCAACCACTATTTAATCAGTTGCATGGCACTGAGAAAATTGTTGGTCAATTTTCTTACTTTCCTTTCCCAATAAAATTTTACCAAAAGAAATTTTTATTTGTTTATTTTCCCCCCTTTGCCGCATCCCTGATGGCATTTCTCTGGTGGTCCGTCGCTCCACATTTTGGGTGGGCATTACCAATTCTTTTGGTCACAATGGCTCCCTCTGTTGCCAATTGGATCCAGCGAGTACTCCTTACCTTGCTGCTATGTCACCACTTCATTGTATCACACTTCCCGGCTCCATATCAAGTCGCATGGTTGGCAATGCCCCTGGCATTCTGGCTTGCCTTTTGAATGCTCAAGCATCCTGAATGGCAGGCTAGTCTAAACTTCTTCTGCCATTTCCATGACACCCATACTGTGGCAGCAGGTGGTGGATCCGCAGACATAAAAGAAAACTGATGCGGTGTAGGTGGTGATGGAAAATTAATGGTTACTTTTAATTAAAATTGCTCAGAAGTGATGTCAAGCAGAAAAGAAAAAGTTGTACTTAATAAATATATTTTGGCATATAGTGTTAGCAGTAGCCTTAGTAGTCTATGTTGTAATGGCAATTCATTTAATCCAGTTTGTGAAATGATTGATCCCTACAAGGATGTATTATTTTATACCGTGGGTTCATGTAATGGAGCTGTTGCAATTTGGTTTGACCAACCATTCTAATTATCGTTTTATTTATATTAGACTAAAAGATTGACTTCTAAGGCTTTGTGGCTAATATTTACCTGTTGACTTAAGTTATGGCGGATCATCCTGACATTGCTGGTAATTCATTGAATTAAGATATGGCGGATTACCTTGCCCACGTGCCTATGTTTCTATATGTTGCTGAAAAGATATTGAGGATCAAACTCTTACCACCCCACCAACAATTTCCTATAATTTCTTCCTATCAAGTTACAAGGCATTTTGGTATTGTAAATCAAATCCCTTTTCTATTATTATTTTCCTATTTTCTCCTTCGCCATTCCAGCGCCAAAACAATCTTCAAGGGTTTTATCCCCAAAAAATCAAAGCAATGATGTCTACCATTTTCAAGAAAATTTTGCTTTGCTTGGTACTCTAATGTGAAGTTTATTACGATGAGAGTGCGAGATTTTGGGGATCATGCTTTCACCTAGCTAGTTTTAGCTGCTCTAAAAACACCTTTGACAATACTTTTGAGATCTTTTAGCTTTAGGGCTACTGTCTCCATACAGTTCCCTAAGTTATTATCTATAAAAGTTCTAACCTGTGCAGTTATGTATAGCCACCTTAGTGCTTAATGCAAAAGGAGCTATGAAATCTAAACCGATGGTATGAAATGACTGCTGAGGGGCCATTAGCTGATACTTGTACATGGCCATATGCTACATCTGTTTTTTAAAATATTATGCAAGCATCTAAGATTTCATTATAGAGTCCAGTATTCCTTCCCAAAAGTATTGATCCTTGATCCATTAATAAGTTTTTCTGGGTCCTTCAAGTCTTAAGGTATTGTTGACTTCCATTATAACTGTTACCTGTTCCAAAGGTAACAAATAAAATAGCTAGATGGTTCTGGATTTATTGTACGATAATCCATCAAGAACTTTAGTATTTCACGCGTGTCATTTCAACAACATTTGATCTGGTTCATCTTCATCCTCCCAAAAGTCAAGCTTTATGAGTAGTTCATGTAACCATTTAGATTCAATATTGTTTAAATATATTAGGGGCAATCAGGTCAGTCAATCTAAGTTTACGTGCTTTGTCCCATCTTGATGGACAATGTTCAGTTATAGTGCTGAAGGTTGAGAGCCCAAAGTGATAGTCTTCTTGTTGTAAAAAACCAAGTTCCTAAGACAAGCTTGTCCATCCTGATACATATAAATTTTACATCAGAAGAGAGTTTCCTTAATCAAATGGTGGAATATGTAGATATTAAGTTTTCAGCCATCAAAGTCAGACTAATTGACCTACCCTTCAACGGAAGGGCCTGGCGGTGACTCAGTGAAAATCCCAATTTGGTAGAGGTCTGAGGTGGCGGCTGTTACTCTTCCAGCCTCTAGCCGCCTGTCTGGACTCAAAGAGTATGAACTTACCAGAAGTATGTACTTACTGGCATCTCCCTTGGGGCCACTTTCAGGTTGAGGTACGGCAAGATTGGCAGGCCCATTGGCACATCAGACTATCCCCACACCTTCTGAGGACATGAGTTCATAGCTTACAGCACCTGGTCAGTGAGGGTTCAACATCCGTGTGATTCTGAACAGATTTCTGACCAACATGAGAACTAAACTTAACCAATTGAAGTACTGAATAATTCTCTCTTTTGCTTTGATAACTAAATTGAAGCCAAATTTAGATTTTAAAAAAATAAAAAAATGACCGCTCAAACAAGCCAAAACTTACTAATGTCAATGCAATCGATGCCTGCTGCCACAGCTTGGGGTGGTGGTGCGCCGCCATCTGGCATCTTTCAGATACCACTGAAGTGCACCCAGGCTGGCTCTGCTAGCCCTTCCAACACTACTGAGCGTTATGTCCCCCCTCAGGACTTGGCCTACCACCTCAAAAGCTCCCAGGCGGTACTCCAGAGTCCTTGGTGTTCCCATGGAGCAATTTGAATTTCAGCCTTTAGGTTGAATATGAGGATCTTTTCCCATATGCGAGCATGGCCATCATTGAGATGGCCACAGCAGTTTTCAAACCTGTCAGTTTCATTAACTTCTGCCCCTTTAAGGGGTACTTCAATCTTGGCTTCTGTTTGGAAGAAGATGCAGCAGCAGCATCTCAGCTGAAAATTGTTTTTAAAAAATTCCAATTCCCACCATCCACACGCAGCTCCCAGATGAGGCCACTTTAGTGGTCCAGTTCGTCAGGTTGCCCTCCCATCTCTCCCCTGAACGCCTCTGCAATGAGCTCATGGAGGGTTTGGCTGTTTACGGTGCAGACCCCATGTTGCAGTTTGTGGTTCTTAATGGGGTGGATCGGTTGGCAGGGCCTCACACCTTTGCAACGATCTGCCCATTTCATTGCAATTCTCACCTCACAATTCCCCCTGCACCATGATCAGATCCACCCCTGATCACCCATTCTGGGCACACATAGAAAATGGCTGTGCCATTTTCCCCTTGTGCTTCAAGCCTAACCACTCAAAGCGCAAGTGCCCCACAGTTTCCACTTCTGCCACTTCCGCCACTCAGCCCTCAGGCGTTGAGCCCACGGCTGTTTCACCCCAATTTTTTGAATGGGATCAATCCTCCCGCCCCCAACCTTGGGGCAATTTGGTGCTGCTCCAAAAGTGGTAGCCAATCAAAAACAAAAATTTTAAAATTTTATTATAAATATGACCAGATTACAGAATCTTGAGTCAATGGCTGAACCAGTTTCAGCTGAGCTGCCATGGTCAACAGCACATGGCTAATCAGCTCCTGCTACAGCCCCAATTCCTGTGGCTGGCCCAGTGATGGCCAAATCAAATCCATTCAAGGCTCTCAAATGGATTGATGAGGATGAACGGCCATACCACATGAAACCAGATTTTTCTTTGGAGGAGTTCTTTGTTGACCCTCCCAAATCACAGTCCTGCCGTTTTCGTCTAAAAACAGTTTTCTAAATTACAAAAATATTAACAAAATGCATTTGAGGCTGCAGCTGCCCCAGCCAACACCATATACGCCAGCAACTCCATGGGGTAATGGAGCCCCTTGTTGAGGTTATTCCTATCCCCTATTTTCCTCATGATTTTGAGGAAGATGCAAAGTATGAAGTTGAGGAGCTTGCTTTTGGTGTGAGCTGCACTTGCATCACTGCAGTAAAAACTTCTCTTTTTAACCCAAGTTATCCTGAAAAACCACTGGCACATCAAGTCATTCACTTGTGTGCTAGCTTTTATCACTTTTTCTGAGCATCAACTTGCTCAATGTGTTGAGGCGATGGACACTGCCAGCCTCATTAACAAAGAAAACCCACAACTATATCTCCTTATGCCCTATGTCACTGATTCTCCCACCCAAAGCTGTCCACCATGGTCCGCCAGCTAAAGCGGGCTAGGACAAAAGTTTCCCCAAAGCTTCCTCCCCTTCTGATATGGCTTCCTAAGCTGTTAGCTGAGGTGCCATATTAGGAATTTTTTATCTCTAATTATCCCTTTGTTTGGCTCATTTGCAAATAAAGATGTTCGGCGGCTCCCCCTTTTGAGTTGGGCACCACTAGTGCTATAAAAAAGAAATACTTTATAATCTTAAATAAAGATGAAGCAAAATGGTTGTTTGCTGATAATGGCCTATCTGGTGAGGGAGCCCACAAACAGTGGGAACGCAGAATGGGTAACCAAAAACAAGATAGAATTCCAACTTGGAAGAGTTGGAATAGGATACACCTGAATATAAACCTGACTACCGAGCCAGACTTTATAAAATAAATTAGATGTGGAAGTTAGCTGATCCCCATGTATTTTGGTAAGTTCAAGCTCTTATTATAATGATGCGGGCAATATTAAATATAAAAAGTATAACTATAAACCGCGGCAGAATTGATTTGAACTGTCAGTTTGTGACCACCATTCCTAAGGTCTCAATTTATATGGATTGATTAACAGAATATTCTCTGTTACACCTGCCAGATCATTAATGTTTTCAGCTAATTTAAAGAAGCGTGGTTTGTAAAAATGTTAAGTTCATGCCATATAAGAAAGGCTGTAAATGTTTCACCACAAGGAGAATAGCTAAGCACACTTTCTCTGTGGCACTGTAATTTTTCTCAGACTATGAAAGCGTTTTGCTGCATTAAGGCACTGAGTGGTCAATGCCTTCATCATTTAGTTGTAAGAGAATGGCTCCTACAGCAAAGTGGGAGGCGTCTTTAAATAGGATGTATTTTTTCATAGTTCAGATGTCATAGAAATGGTTATATTAACAACATTCCTTCATGATTATGAAGTCAGTTCTTTGCTCTACACCCCACAAAAAATGGGTTTTTGGCAGGTTGAGCAAAATTAGGGATAAATTGATAATAAAATCTACTTTTTCCTAAGAATACCTGTATATTTCTGAGGTTCTTTGAATCAGACATCTTGTAGATTACTTCAACTTTTTGTACAAGTTTTAAATTCACTCCTACAATATGGCATATCTTAAAAATTCCAATCCTGTTGGAATAAGGTACACTTTGCAGGCTATAGTTTTTGTGGTTTTCTTGTAGTCATTCAAAGAATGACTTGAGGTGGTATATATGATTGGTAAAGGTTTTTGATAACAAGTTATGTCATCTAGGTAAACAATCTTAAAGACTAATTTGAGATCTTGCATGATGTGATCCTTTGCTTGTTGAAATGATGTGGGAGCATTGCATGATTCCAGGGAGATATGGTTAGGTTGAATTAATCCTCATGTGCATATCAACTTGTATTTTTCTTGGCCCTCTGAAAATAGATCCAACTGCTGATAGCCACTGGAGAGGTCCATTACAGAGAAGTAATTTAGTTGGAGAGACAGGCCAGAGCATCGTCAATTCGAGGGATTAGATAGCTGTCCTTTTTTGTGAGCCAATTTAACTTACTGTAATCCATCAATAATCTGTGACCACAATTTTCTTCTTTATGAGTAACAATGGGGACAAACATGGACTCTGTGAGGGCAGTAGTAAGCGGCATCTATAATTGCTTGAGCTTGTTCTTAATGTATTAATCCTCTAACTTCAACTTCCTATTTGGCTTTAGTCATACAGGGTTAAATCTCCTACATTGATACTATGTTTTAGTATTTAATCTGACCATAGTTGACATCTGACGTGGAAAAAAATATTGATAACCTTCATGCAATCAAAGTACTTCTCAAGTTCCTCCTGATTTAACTTTTTGGATATTAGAACTTGAGGAATGGCACAAATTAAATTATTAGCAGTTAGGACAAAATTCAAGGTGAGTACCAATAAATTGTACCTTGTCAAAATTCATCAATATGAAGTAATTGACCTTTGCCAATTGTTGAGTTTTCTGTTGATTTTAAAGGCCAGGACCTTCAAAGGCATGCAATTATTAGTTGTTAATAGCCCAATGTAGTCACCTAATAGACTTTTGCGTCTCTAGGCAATCTCTTGGCATCTTAGCTGAACCAAGGCAAATATCTGTTACAATAAACAGAAAAAATCACTAGTATGAACTAGGCTAAAAGTTTAACAAAGAAATATCCCTTAATTTTAATTAAGGGTTACTCAGAGGATTTAGTCAAGGTTTGAGGTCATTGAGGACGTGGTAATTTTTGTATTGGACTGGAGAAAGGTATGTGTTCATTTAGCACATTCAGTCCTGATTGGTTTGGTTGATTTAGGCGATCCCCAACTGGCAAGATATTTAAAAATTGCCTTGGAATATTCAAAGAGGAGTTCAAGCCTTTGGCAAGTCATTTAAGATTCATTACTCATAGCATTTTTGGTAGGTTCCGCAATGATGGTGGTTCCTTTAACAGATTTTGAACTATCTGTCAGTCTTTGCTCGTTTGATCTACCACAAAGCCTAAAAATCCCAACACCAATCTTTTGATGTTTCTTGATTAAAATATCTTAGATCATTAATTTTTTCAAGGATAGCTCAATAGGATACTGATAAACTGGGTCATGGCTCCTGGTAAAACTCTTGTCTTAAAGCTACTGAATCTTTTAGCACAAGTGATATATAGCAAGAAGTTTGGGGTATACTCAGGGTTATCTTGGTAGAAACCACCTTTTGTTCTAGGTTAATTTTTACCCTCTTGGTTTCATAGAATATTATGCCTTCTGCTGCATCTACCAAAGTGAAAAGCTTTTTTGTGCTTCTTACAGAAGTAGAATATTGCAAAAGAAAAGCAGAAATAGGATACTTGACTAGGCAGGAGAATTCCTTCTTGCTGGAGTCTTTATTATCCAGTACAAGGGGAACTTCATGAGTGAGGAGTGGCAAATAACTTACGTTAGATTGATAAATCCATCATATTCAATCATAAATTGCATCTCAATAGAGTATATCGTACTGGCTATTGTCCAGGGCAACTGGGGAAGATGAGAGAACTAGTTTGCCAGCTCAAATTGGATGGCACAGTTATGCACCTATTGCCTTGGTATGTTTGGACCAGAAGTGTTATATTCATTAATGCATTTGAGGTCAGAGGCGAGTTTGATCTTCTTGATGAGATGAGATAAGACAACTTTGATTGGGGATCTCATATTCAAAAAAGCAATTAATTGGACCTTCTAAATTACCACTTCTAGTTTGGTTAAGATTTCTTAAATTTAGGTGGGATGGCTAATATCTTTTTAGGGTGAAACGTTGAATTGAGACTTCAGGCAGTCTCATTATATTTCTTATTGATCTCCAGTTTACCATGCACACTTGAGATGGGTCAGATCAACAGGGCAAGATACTGATCAGCATTGCTGGACATATTACAATTCTGGATTACTGAATACCCTGACTGAGGTAAGTGTCTTTTTGGAACCTGGTAGTGATCAATATCTTTAGCATTTAATCAATCTGGAATAGTGAGCTCAGCAGGTATACCTAAAATACAATAATCTGTGTCCTCATAAACCCCTCCAGAATCAGTGCTAGAATTATTTTCAATTCATGCAAGATGAGAAATGAGCAATGTTTTGCTTTCAGGTACTTTAGGCTGGTCAGCTTAAAAGGTACCAGACCCTAAGATGACCACCATTTTCCCTGCTCACCAAGTGCAGGGTTCTTCTTAAAACATATATCTTTGGTGTGTTTATTCTTCTTGCAATAGTTAAATTTGTGCTTCTCCGCCTTGTTAGGATTTTCTTCCTCCACAGTTTGCACTCTGTGTTTTTTAGAAGCCTTTTGGGAGGTCTCTGGCCTATGCATATTAATCACATCAAAGGGCCTCTTTAATGTCTAAGAAAGAGTTGAAGCTTTGTTTGAGAGATGTGAAGTGCATGGCTATATCGGGATTACTATGTAAAAAGCAACTATGGCAGCTACAGCATCGTTCATAGTAAGCATCTTTGAGGTCATCAGTTCTTGTGCCTTAATATAAAAGCAACTCTTAAATTTTGGCCAGTTTTTTATTTGACATGATACAATTCTCATAATAGCCTGTTTCTTTTTACTCAAGCTTTTCTTGGAACTGGATTCTTTGATTAGAGCTTCCTTCACTTCACTTAAGGTGTTCACGTTGTCCACATGAGGTACCATACATCTTGAGCCATATAGATTAAACAAAATAAAATATGATCAACCTTTTGATTGGTCGCATCTTCCATTGCAGCTTCATAAATGTAGAAGAAAGATGCAAAACTCTCTTCACCAGGTGCAAAATTATCTTTGAAGTAGGTTTAAAGGTAGTGGAATCCAATCCTGTGACAACATGTACTCCAGGAGCTTAGATTCAGTAACTTTGGTATGTGTGTCGCTCTGTTCAACTAGACATGAAAGTCAAATTATTTAATCCTGTAGAGGGTGAGATTTTTCTCTATTTCCTCTAGAAAAAGTCTAGGTGTTACATATAGCAGATCAATTATCCTTTCAATAATGACTTTATCATTCACTCAAGTTCTTAACGCGGATGTCCAGACCATAAATTTGTTAATGAGAGGATAAGTAGTAACTTTGAAAGGGTTTGTTCTCAAATTCTAGTATCCAATGAGGCGATTAAAGTCCTCCTTCATCTCTTTGCATATAATGCTCTGAGGAGGTTTGTTGGTCTTGGCTTTCAGCTCTAATGTTAGATTATTCCAGAGTTTCTTAGCTTTATTGAGGCGAAGTAAATTTGGTTAATTTCTTCTCAACTAAATTATTGGCCTCTCATGTTTCTCGCCAATTTGTTGAGTTGCTCAGCAATGGAAAGAGTATTCACCTGAGTTTCACAGGATTCTAGATCCTGTTTGACATGTGCCACTTGGGAAATAATATTCTGAGGTAATAATTTAGTCTCAAAGATCTAATAGGTCTCAAGCTCATCAATTCATCTTAGGGCTTGCTCTAGTGGGACTCAAGGCCTTGATCTGTTTTTCCTCATTATAAAAGCTATTAGAAGCTTATTCCTCCACTTTACCATGAGCTTCAGCGTATTATACTTAGAGCTCTTTGGCAAAAGTGTCACATAGACTTTTAGTATTTTTGTTTGACTCTATAACTTCCGTTCTGAAAAGCTTCATAGCTTTCTTCACATACTTTAAAGTATATAAGTTGTTCACTCTTTTAGGACTTTTAGCTCGCTTCAGCTCCCTAGACTTCTGCACAGGTTCCTTGTATGTGCGTTGTATAAATTGTTAATAATTAATTAAATATGGTAGAAATAGTATGGTGACAAATACTCCAGTTGGGTTTCTTATAAAACTTGATGCTTATTAGGTCCAACGATAAACTGAAGCTTGTTTAAATATTGAACGTTTTTCTAGAATATTGGTAGGGACTACTTCCTTCTTCTGCGGAACTAAACCTATGCTTAGGTTCAGAGGATCTTCACACTCTTCTTTCAGAGTCCGTGGAGATAATAATAAAATAGACAAAGAATTTTCTACCCTTCTGAACTCTAGTCTCAATAGCAAAATGACAGTCTAAATTAATAAAGTATTTGAACTTTTCTTAACTGTTTTATTTAAAAAGTTGCAAGAGAAAATATAAGGGAATTTGGCGCCCAACTCCTCTGTTGGCGCTCCAAATTAGAAACGATAGCTGTCACTAATGAATTAACCATCCAGTGTCACTTCAAACGATGATCTTCCTCATTAGTAAAGTCAGATTAAGCCACTAAATATCAATGCAACTTCTTCTGAGTTGAAATGAAGAACATGTCCTAACGCCTTCGCTCAACCCCAGAGTGTCACTTTATTAGGTTAGCAACCACTTTGGTAATAGGACTCTTACTGATTAATAGCAGATTTCTATCATTAACAAGTTTAAGTAGAAGGTGCTTATCACAGGCGGCATCACTTGCCTATCATCTCAAAACCCCTTAATCAACTAGCAACAAAACCAAATCAACTCCTACAAGTTAATTAGATTATTATTAAACTTGACAACCTAATCACTTGTTATTGTCAGGGATCACCCCAACGAAACATTAGTGATCTGGCGGATCAAAGCTTAGAAAACTACTAAATATTGGCTACAAATGTTTCTTTTAACAATAGTTATCATAGGTAATCAATAACTACCGCATCTGCTAGCGAGATATATCCCATAGTAGGCAACATATTTATTATAATAGATTAAGATGGGTAATGAGGGCATAATGAAATCAAAACAACATACTTGATAACATATTATCAATGGTTTTCATTTAATTATGGAGCTGAATGGATGAAAGAAATTCACTTTGGTCAGTCAGTGGTCATCCCCTATATTTTAAGATGCTAAATTATACACCCTTTATAGGTCAACTGTAAGGCCATTAGTATTAATTTAATAGTGTATTTCCTCATAATGGATTTTTGTTAAATGCACAATATGATTAAGCGCTGGGTTTATAAATCACATGATTTAGTAGAATAGATTTTCAATTGTTGTATACTTCTCTAGGAGAATAATTGATTAATATAAGTTTATGGGGGTCTTGTCAAAAGCAGATGCCCTTTAACAATGGTTCTTTATCTAAAGTTGATGACTCCTCAAGGTAAGTCTCAAACTCCTTCATTATAATTTCAGGTTAGGCTCAAGATTTGGGATATCTCCATAGCATTTTCTTGAGCTTCTTCAATTGTTATGATGGGCAGACTTCCCATTTTGTCACCTTATTTACTATTTGTTAAAAACCTAAGGGCTTCTCTTCTCGTTCACAAATATTAACCCCTAAAATTGATAACTTTCACAGGTTCATTTTGTACAATCCTTTCATTGTCTGATGATATATGATATACAATTGCTAATAGTTTAAATACTTTTATTTGTAGTTTAATAGATCACTAGTTTCTGGTCCAAGGCTTGACCAGTATTCCTCCATGAAATACTCTAGATGTCCTCAGCTGGGATTTATTCCCTTATCCGCCTAACTTGCTTCACACTCAGATCCTAGTTTATGGCCTTTCCTCTGATGATGCAAAGTCAGAAGAAATTTCCATCTCAGCCCAGCTTCTCATCTCAGGATCCTCTATCCTTACTCTTTATCCTTCTAAAGAGTCTCCAATAAAAGCATGCAGCAATAAAACCTTGATAATTAATAGAACTAAAACCAATAATGAATTCTGCTAATGAACTTCTTTTTATCAAATAAATTATCAGGGAAAATTATAGAGGGAATTTAGCGCCCAACCCTCAGTTGGCGCCTCAGTGATGAAATGGCAGCCGTTGCTGTTGCATTACCCTTCATCATCTCATCAGCAATGGTCTTCCCCACCCTGGTTAGGATTCCATAGTCAAACATCCTTGAGACCTAGAATGGAAAGAGTTAGAAGACATGTCCCTGACATTTTCCACTTGATCCCAGAAATCCACCCATAATTGGCAAGTGACCTGTTTAGGTAATGGGACTTGTTACCCATTATAGCAGGTCACAAACCAACTGATTGATCCAATAGTTGCAGGCAGCATCACTCGCCTCGCAACTTGATCTATAAATTCCCAATCAGTTGGTGATGAAACCCAACTGATCCCAATTAAGACAACTGATAGTTAATCATTAATCAACTATCAGATGCCCCTATTTTGTCAGCAACTATGCCTACAAGATTTTTAGCATTCGCCTGGATCAATCTTCAACAGATCTGAACTAGCAAATTACCTAAAATCCCCCAAACATTTTTAACCTGAAATTGGGGTCAACCAATGTCAAATTCACTCGCTATAAGGTATTATCCCCTAGCGACCCATGGTAATCTAGACGGCTGGAAATGCGGGCAAAAATACTAACACATCCCCACCTCTTGCCTAGATTTTTAGTGAGAATAGGATTGGGGTAGGAGAATACCACTTCGGAAACCAGGTCAAATACTCCTTGGGTTCAAGCAGAGTACAGTTGATCTGTACTCAACGCTGCTAAGGACAACCTTTGGCATGTGGTTCTCTTCCTCTTCCTCCTGGCTACCACCTACTCAGAGTGCAGTACCCACAACTTTCTGTCTTGCCAGGCTGATCAATTTACTTGTGACAATACTTTTTCCAGGATCCTGTTTTCCCCCCATCAGGGCATATGACTCACTGCCATATTCAAAATTCTTGGTCTGGCGTCCTCAATTCTCTGCATTTTCCTCCTCATCCTCGACAGGAAATTCTTTCCATCAATGTTCATTTTACAGTGTAATTAAAAACGTTCATTTATATTTTCTCAGGTTATTTTCTCATAATAAATTTCTCAGCTCATATCACTCTAAAATCTTCTCTGAAGAGCTTATATCATCAAGCTTGAGATTAATTTCTCCAAAATTAGAGCTTAATTTGATGCCAGAGTGCATAATAACAACTATAATAAAAGTCTGACATCCCCCTCTTGTCCAGCTCATATGTCTAATTCAGAGTCTTAATATCTGTGAAAATCCGAGGATTACTCACTTGATAATTATAGTACTGCATGCTTAATCAGGAAGAAGTTCAGCCAATCGATCCTCAATTTTGCTAGTCTCTTATGGTATTCTGACTATTTGTAAACTCACTAGGCTTATTAAAATAGCCCCAACTCTTCTGGTTGACTTCAGGCTCAATTTTTCCTTTGTAATTGGGAACAACTTCCAAGGCAGGTTTAGTTACAAGCTGTGGGTTTGGCACTTCCAGCTTGTTGGCACTCTCAAAGAAAAGATCTTGATGAAATCAGGAAAGAGATAAAATAAAATATATCTTTTATTAGATGATATTTACTTGATAATTAATCATTAGACCAGGCGCCAATTTTTATACCACTAGGGCATCTCCTGGCTACATTTGAGAACATAATTTTAACAGATTATTTTACCACCTCAGTTCGGTCCTTGAACTGATATGACTGAGACCTATTGCTAGGTTTATTGATGGCAAAGTACACTCAAAATTGGGAGTATTTCAGGGGCAAAAAATCTCAATAAAAACATGAAAAATTGTCCTAGGATCTTCTTGATTTAAGTTTTGTCATACTGCTGATGAAATACATCTTCTGGGAAAAATCTGCATCAATATAAGTAGATGACATACCCCTCATAGGGACTTCAGCAGGCCTCTATCAATAGCACTTGGTACTCCCTTTTGGGTGGTCCATGTGCAAGTGCTATCATGCAAATTACGCGGATTGACATACGAATTTTGCCCTAGGGTAAAAAAGTTGATTATGTTAAAACATCTATTTGTCCATGGGACTTTTAGACGTTATCTTCAGGTCAATCCCAGACAATTTCTTATGCGGAATGTTTGATACTGATTCTAATATTTGGGACCTATTGCTGAGTTTTAGTGAAATGATAATCAGCCATAATGCGCAATTGGATTTAGCTCAAGCTTTTGATAAAGTAATTGATTGAATTTATGTCGGGATAATTGGCCCAAGCCGTTTAGTTGCAATAGGCTTAAGGCGAGAACTAAAGTATTAGCTCAAGTATTGGGAGGATAATAGGCCCAATCTGATGGTTGTCAAAAGGTTTATTTTTGGGTTAACCACCAGAATCTGACAGTATCGATAGCTGCTTGACAGCATGTCTGATAAAGATGTTTGGCTCTTCCATCTGATGAGTCAATTTGTGCGGCATAACCTCTTCTATGGTCCTCCCAGGAAACATACTCCCAGTCAAATACCTGTGTCCAGTCTTCTGCGGAATTACTAGAAACGGTATCCAACTCTGATGAAACCAGGGTAGCAATCTTTTCAAACAACTTGTGACCGTTCCTCCATCTTTCTTTGATTCCCAAGTTAGACTTCAAAACTCTTCTGGATTTGGCTCCATTTAAAGATACTCCTACAATCATCATCAAACCTCCTGAAGCAATGTCCTCCACTCTTGATCTATCATTCCTTGCCAGATCAGAATTGCTTTCAGAGTTAATTTCTGACTTGGACAGTGATAAAACCAGCTTTGTCAACTGAAATGATCATCAGAAACCATAAACATTTTGAACTCCCCTATGCAGAACTGAGGACCTGAGTAACTAAGGATCTATACATAGCTCTGAACCCCTCTGATCTCAAAACATTCTAGATTGAGACATTGCAGCCTATGCTTTTTGCTTTACCAGCCAAGTTCTTTAAAATTGGGCCATGAAGCTTCCCGCCTCGCCTGGCTTCCATCATTCATTCTGCTTTCAATTCCAAGAAACTTGTAGTTGTCATCTGCAGGATGCCAACTGCTCCCTGCACAACTACCTTGTTTCTGGCGCATCCCATCAGTACCTTCCCCAAATGGCTTTGAGTGGAGGCATGATTCAGAAACCTCCACCTAGTATCCCTTGCTCAATGCTGGCACATATGTCCAATGTTCTCGATGAAGCCCATTGACAAGTGCTCAAGACCAATATTCTGGCTCCAGTGCCATATCAGGATGACTTGGCGTTATTAGCTGACTGCCTCTTTTTGTTCTGTTGCTTCCCTCCCCGCTCTGGGGTATCACTTTTGTCAAGTACTGACATTTCCATCTCACTTTCCCTAGTCTATTCTCACAGGGATCAGCCTCCACTCAACAAACTTGGCTTTGAGTAGGTCTAGCCCTTGATAGCGTCCAATCTCATATAAATTTTGACGGTTTGTTTACTCCTACTGCAATACATACTCCCTCCCCAAGAGGCGACATAGGTGGAATCATCCCCAAGTCAAGGATAAACAATAAAATTATAAAAATATATGTTTTATCTATGCCTTTTAATTTTTTCCTTTATATTTTAATCAATCTTTTAATTTTTTCTTATTTTTTATATGAAACATGACCTTCACTTGATTCAGCGGTCCATCTTTTTTGTTTTATGCCCCCAAACTGGTTCCTAGGTATACTTAGACCTACCGGTTTTCTATGGTTCATAGGTCTTATTTTACAATACTTAACCATCTAGTTTGGTTCAGCAATCCTTTTTTGGACTTAACCAAATCATCAGGACATAACAATCTCAATGGTTTAGCGGTCCTTTGGAAACACTATTTCATTATTTTTTTCATCAATCCACTGCTTTAATTATTTAGCATGGACTCAATTCACTATCCTTCCATCTAAGAGGTTCTTGATGGAATAGGGGTACATCACCATCTTGGTGATAATCTCAAATGGACTTGACCACATGCATCTAGCTTGTTTCTTCTCCAAAAACCATATATATCGCTTTAGGCAATTCTTTTGACTATTTGGTATTCTAATAAGTTGGTCAATTCTTATAATACGTCAAATTTGCCTTTATCCTTTTCTTCAAGGCCGTATCAAATGCTTGTGATTGCATCTCAATCAGGATATTTGACAATCAGATCAGGTACTGCTCAGCACTCATCCCCAAGGTTGGTTCCACCACCAAATATAAAATCAGTGGCAAAGCGGCCTTCCTTCTATATAGCAACACAAACAGCATTTTTCCTATGGCCATATGATGTCTTATATTTTATGCAAACGTCACCAACTATGGTGCATTCCCCATGTGGAAGCTCTCCCTTTGACCAGATTACTCAGCGTCATGGCCAGCGTTCCATCGACCCATTATATCAGTCCGTTTGTCTCTGGCTGGTATGATACAGACATGACTCCTCGGATCCCCATTATTTCATCCAATTGTGGGATCACATGAGATGTGAAATTTATTCCATTATCACTCAACAAGACCTGCAGTCATCCATGTCAGTATACTAATTGATCTAGGATAAACCTTTCAGTGCTTGTAGCGCTTACTTTTTCCAGGTCCTTCGTCTCAACCCATCTTATCAGATGGTCAATTGCAACTATGATATATTTGACTCCCCTGGTACTCATGATTAAGGATCCCATCACGTTGATGGACACTGTATGCAATGCAAATCCAGGGTGGACCAGTTGGTATCCAGTCATGATCTTGTGGGGCTTATGCAACTGGCACTCCACACAAGTTAGATAATCCGCTACATGGTAGTTGATAGAATTTCAGTAATAATACTGGAAAATGTGATCAGTCAACTTCTATAGGCCTCCATTTCTGACAACCTTATGAGCAGCTTGAATGATAGCTACTCATTCTGATGGCTTTGGAAATAATAACTATTTCCCATTAATTATCTTGAAAACTTGTCCATCCATGGTCTCAGTGTCTTCCATTCCTATAAGAAGTGCACCTTAAATTTCTTGGGGCTTGTTCCCAATTTCTTCTTCAATCATTCCCTGGAATAGCTCATCCGCTTGCTGGTATACCACTTAGACCAATGCTAACCATGATAAGCCATCCACATTCTGATGAGAAGCTCCATCTCATTGGACTATCCCATAATTGTAAGCCTGTAGCTTTAATGCCTATCAGGCCAGTCATCATTTCAGTTCTTTTAAATTATGTAGCCAACGCAATGAGGAGTGGTCTTTCACCAATTCGAAGTGCGTTTCATCAATATACACCTGGTGTGTTTACAGGCGTAAATTACCACAAGGCATTCATGCTCAGTCACGATGTAATTCCTCTTAGCTGCTGACGGTGTCTGGCTCACATATGCTACCAGATGTTTGTCCCAAGTTCATCCACTTGGCTCAGGATGGCGCCAATCACCATTAACAAATTATTGGTTTTTATTATAAATATTCAAATGAAATTTGGATTTTAAAATTTGAGAATCTACTAAATACCAGAGAAATTAATCAAAAGAACTATGGGCCTCTTCACTCCAAATGAATCCTTTTTTTAGATCTTTTGGCAAATGGAAGAGGGGCTCAGCGATTCTTGAAAAATCCTAAATGAATCTTCAATAGTATCCAACCATTCCAAGGATCACTTGGATATCTCAGGCACTCTTCAGTACAGCCATTTGCTCTATGGCTTCAATTTTCTGGGCTTGTGGCTGCAGTCCACTAGAAGTTGATTACAAATCCCAGATATTCCAACTCTTTCTTGTTCTCTAAATTGGGCGAGATACTCATCTTCTTCGCCAGCTTGATTGAGATAACATTGGTGGGCACTCACTGTCAACTATTGCTTGCAACCATAGTTGTTTAACCAGTATATCTATATACATACACTTGGAGTATTGTAAAATCGTATTTAATGAGTGTATAGCGGCATTTTTGCCAAATTGAGGATGTAAATTATCTGCGCCACTAGATCAAGAAATGATTACCTGATTGTTCTAAGGAGGATAGAAAGGTTTGCCTCATATAATTTGACTTCAAAAATTCTTCTGGATTCTCTGTGGCTTGAATCTTTTCCACCAGTTGTCTTGCATATGGATGAGCAACTTCATAAATTATTTTGGGGTTGGTCCCCTTTGCTTTGGATCTGGTTACTACATTCACATCTAAATTGACCATTTAATATAGTTATTTTAAACATCATCATTGACAAACAGATCACTATTGTCAATTTTTCCTATAATACATCAGGGGAAACGGTGTTTTCCACAGCTCTAGACTGTTTCCCATCTCAGCCGTGAGCTCTTTTCCTGACTCCTGTGTGGGCTTAGACTCTTTCGCTTGAGCCACATTAATCTGTTCTTTTGCCTTCTTGCAGTGAACAGCAAAGTGTCCTCTTCCTATACACTGGTAACAGCGTTTTTCTTTCTTATCAATCTGCTCAAACTCTGTGGCCTTATTTCCTAGCACAATTTGATTATTGGACTCCATAGCGCCTTCAGTCCCCTTCATAGAATTTTTAATTTCATACTGGATTTAGTTATAAGCTCTTATTCAGAGCATCAAAGGTATCCTAATACTTATAAATGATCCACTATATGTAATGTGGTATTTTCCGTTGTAAACACGTAAGACATCATTCAATGTAAATTGTGATAGGGCTGAAGGGCTTCTTGTAGTATAATACATATGTCAAAATCATCCAGCACTTTTGCTCCAACCAAAATCTGCAATTCTTGGTAGAAAATATTGGCAAAACTCACTAAGGATTCATCCTTCTGGGATTGGATTCCCATGAATTCTTGCTTGCGCTTTGACATGCGCATGTGACTTCCAAATCCTTTCTTAATGGCCACCTTGGCCTCTGAGTATGACCAGCTGTCCCCCTCTAGAAGGGCAACACTAGGTTTTGATAATTGGTGTCTAAACAATTCATCACTATCAAAGCCCTTTAATAATCGCCATAACCAAACATTGTCATGTCAAATAATCAGAAAAATGCAGGAGCGTTATCCCAATGTAATGTAGGTAATTTCAGCGTAGCAATAAATTCCTCCGAAGTTTCTCTAGCCACCACTATTTTTTCAGCTACTTGACTAACTTAAGGAGTAATTTTGGGAGTCATCTCCAAAATGGCTTCAAAGGCAGTCAGCATATTTTATGGAATAGTCGCCTTCCCTCTGGAGTTCTTGGGGTTATCTTTGGCGTTGGTTGCCGCATAGGTCTCAAATTTACATTTGTTAGTCTTCAGCTCCTCAACTTGCTTAATCACCCACTCTATATCTGCGCTTAATACCCCTAACCAAACACAATTTTCTTCAAATTTCATTTTCAAGAATAATATTTCTCAAACTAAATCTCCTTCCTTTTTATTTAATGACGTTACTTTTCTAAATAACTCATTGCCAAAACTACAAAAATCTTTGACTCCTTACTCAAGCTTGTTAACTCTCTCCTCCAAGGCACGTAATTCTTTAAAATTAACAGAATTTAAGGCGTTCTTGTTGACAGTTGCCAACTCCATCCAGAGTTTTCTTAACTCGACTTGTATGACATCTTGTCATAGTATATCCTACTGAACTACAACCCCTGTAGTGAGCACCAATTGTTAAAATTCTAGGGGCTATGCTGCTCATTTATGATTATTAACCCTAAAAATTGATAACTAGCACAGGTTCAGTTTGTGCAATCCTTGCGTTGCTGATGATATATGATATACAATTGCTAATAGTATGACAACTATTATCTGTAGTGGAATAGATCACTAGTTTCTGGTCCAAGATTTGACCAGTATTCCTCCTTGAAATACTCTAGATGTCATCAGTAGGGATTTATTCCCTTATCCTCCTAACTTGATCCACGCTCAAATCCTAGTTTATGGCATTTCCTCTGGTGATGAAAAGTCAGCAGCAATTCCAATCTCAGCTCAGCTTCCCTTCTCAGGATCCTCTATCCTTACTCTTTATCCTTCTAAAGATTCTCCAATAAAAGCACACAGCAATAATTTCCTTGAAGATGAATAGAACTAAAACCAATAATGAATTCTGCTAAATAACTTCTTTTTATTAAGTGAATTCTCAGAGAAAATTATAGAGTGAATTCGGCGCCTCAGTGATGAAATGGCAGCCGTTGCTGTTGAATTACCCTTCATCATCTCATCAGCAATGATATTTCCCACCATGGTTAGGATTCCATCGCTGGATATCCTCAAGACCTAAAATGAAAAGAGTCAGAAAACGTTTCCCTAATGATTTCCACTCAATCCCAGCAAATTAACCATATTTGGCAAGCAACCTGCTTAGGTAATGTGACTTGTTACCCATTATAGCAGATCACAAACCAACTGATTGATCCACTAGTTGCAGACAGAAATACTTGCCTTGCAACTTGCTCATTAAATTCCAATCAGTTGGTGATGAAACCCAACCAATCCCAATTTGTACACTTGATAGTTAATCATTTATCAATTGTCAGATGCCTCCATATTGTTTACAACTTTGCCCAACGAGATCTTAAGAAATCACTCGGATCAATCCCTGACAGATCTGAACCAGGCAAATTTATTAAAATCCCCCACATTATTGGCCTAAATTGGGGTCAACTAATATCCAATTAACTTGCTATAGGGTATTATCCCCTAGCGACCCATGGTAATATAAAAAACTGGAAATGTGGGAAAAAATACATACCCTATTCCTGTTGTGCACCCAACGAGGTGACACTTTCAATCGGGTTATCTTCTATGGTGCAATCAATAAGGTGAAGGTATTGTAAAGCTTTGGCTGAGACTTTGTAGTGATCATCAGCCAGTTGGGATTCCATTTTTTAGCTCAATGGTGCTGTGCCTAAGAAGCCTGACAGTTAATACTTGAAGCAGTCTAAGTCTCATGACAAGTATATTATTTATTTTTAGTGTGCCAAGTCACGCTTAGGTCCCATCAGCTAGAGATTCTGCCTTATGGTAAGTACGGCAAAAGAACTAACAGAAGTCAAAAACCAAAAAAGGTATCTTTCTAATGGTGTAACTTTACCTTTAGTATGAATAGGAGTTTCATAAGTTACACATAACGCTATAAACCCCACAAGGAAAAGTATTAATGAAATTGATGTTGGGGGGAATCCGGATGAGAGGCTTTTCATCAGCAATGCATCCAGAATGTACATAGGCTTTGTAGCATCTTTTTGATAATGAGAAAAGGTATGTTGAATGTACAAAGTCGGATGAGACTTTATGCCTAAGTTGTTTGATGATAAGCTTCTTGATTCTTACCCTTTTGTGGGTAAACCTTAATTTACTGCCTCATATGATACCTAATGTAATGGTAGCCTGATATCTTGATCATCCCTTAATTTGATAAAGCAGGAATATATTGGGTTTTTTTGGGCTCAAATTAAATCGATGTAATTTCCTAGTATTGACTTGAGCCTTGCCGACTATCAGTCTTTTCATATAATTAATGGATGCAATTTCTTTAACCCCCTTCTTGGATCTAGGGGTCCACTCTTCTTGAGTTGATTAATCAATATTATTTCCATCATGTCTAATATCCTAATAATTAACAGTGTGTTAGATGAGGATGTTAAACTGAAAAATCAATAGACGCGTTAAGTGAGATGGATCAATTGATCTACCCGTACATTAAACCCAATACAGAGAAGAGTTTGAAGCAGCTAATTCCACTGTCAGCATGGAAGAAGGGCAGCCAATGAGCTTAGTTGAAACCATGGAGATTTGACCAGGAGATCAACGCTGGATGACCATGTCAATCAGCGTAAATATTACTAAAGATACTATCCTGGAAGTTTACGCTCTTGACGAAATCCATGTATAAGAACCAAGAGTTTTACCTGGATTCTATTATAAAAAAAGTTAGGAGCTGGCTGTCATAATACAAAATATAACAACTCAGCCAATAAGATCCAAGAAAGGACAAATCTCTGCACAGGCCCAACTGACCAGTTGCAATGATATTGATTCAGTCCATATCAGCGGTTTTTGATGAGCTTGGGTTTGGTGATGTGGCCATAAACAGCAGAAGGAACTTGAAGAGCTATTGAAAAAGTTCAAGGACATACTAGCACCAGTTCTAATGACTATGGATTCTGCAAGGGAGAGACCCACAAAATGGATGCTGGATCCGCTATACCATTGAATCAAAGAACTACCGCTACTTGAAAGCTGAAGATGCCGCTATCACCAAAGAACTTAATTAACTAGAAGAAGCTGTAATGATCAGACCATCAATGAGTCCCTGGGATTTTCTGCTATTGCGAATATGAAAAAAGGATAAGATTTGTCGCATAGTCATGGACTACCATCATCTGAACAAAATGACCTAAAATGACTCCTACCATCCAGCGCATAGATGATGCTTTGAAATGTCTGTGTAGATCAAATGTTTCTCAGAAATGGATCTGGCCAGTGGATACTGGAAGATGGAGCTCTAGATGGAGGACCAGGAGAAATGCGCCCTGACCAGTAGTCAGGGGCTATTTAAGTCAACAAGGATGCCGCAGGGGCTCTGCTTCGTACCTACCACCTCCCAGCGCGCAATGGATTGTATCTTTGATAATCTAAAATTAAAGTGTGGTGATTTGCCTAGACAACATTACCGTTTCAGTTGTACCTTCATGAGCACCTTCAACGCCTCTGCAAAGTCTTTACTAGCTGCGCGCATCAAATCTGAAATTGAAATGGAGCAAATACATCTTCTAAAGTGGCAACCAGGGTTTCTTGGGTATGAAATCAGTTTCAGCGGAATCAAGACCAAGGATGGGAAGGTCAAGGTGATCGTAGCAATGAAGCCACCTAAAAGCATTAGGGACATCCAGGTTTTCCTTAGGTTGGTGGGATATTACATCAGTTTATCCCCCATTTGCTGACTTAAATGCACCCCTCACTTACCTTCTAACAAAGTAAAAATTTGAGTGGGGCCTGGAATAGGACCATGGCTTTGAGGAGATAAAGGAATTATTGGCAGAGGCTTCAATCGTGACCTACCTGGGTTTTAACAAGACCTTTTACCTCTATACTGATGTGAGTGAGGTTGGGCTTTGTGAAATACAGGCCTAACTAGATGAAGAAGGGGTGTACCACCTAATGGAGTACTAATCAATTTTATTTGTACGAGGATGGCTGACCAGGGGACAAACACATCCGATATGTAGGAGAAAAGAGGAGGCGGAAAAAAAACAGAAGCGGGAAAAGAGAGCAAAGCAAAAGAAAGAGAACTCAAAATATGACATGGCACACTTTGGTGTGGCTGGGGCCACAGGTGGTGGGTGACTAGACCTTTTGTGGCATGGCAACCCTGGCAAGTAAGGTGTACCGCCTATGGAGACTGTGAGGTTTTCAGTGTCATATCGGAGGAACCAGATTGGAATCCATGTACCCATCCGTTTCTTCCATTTGTGTTGGAGTGAGCCAAACAGCCAGGCTTGGAAGTGGTCAGCCAAATGGTTGTGGAACCTGAAGATGGTTTGGTTAAAGTTGTGGAAGATCCCGTTGAAGGCGTCGAGGGTAATTGTGTGAATGGACCATATTGCAATGCACACAATTAGGGCCCTCAGTGTATGGGGAATAGGTGAGGCCATGTTGAGTGCCATAATATCACGGGATAGTCAGAATTTGGTTGTAGGTGATTGTTGAAACAAGTGCATCACGTTGGCCCAGATATGCGCAGATGGCGGGCATTCTTCCAGGCGGTGTGCTAGTGTGTTGGGTTCACCACAGATGGCGCATGTCTTGAATATTGAGAAAGTACGGTCAGCTGTTCTGTATGTGCGGCGCATGTATCGCCGCATTGTGGAGCATACTTGTGGGGATAGGAGGGGATAAGTGATGAGGTTCCACACTTGTTTTTGGGTTTGTAGATCATATGGGATGTCTTGGTGGTCTAGGTAGTCAATCCTGGATAGAGGGAAGGGTGGTAATGGGGTGGGCGCGTTAGACACCGTTTGTCTTCTGTGGAGTTGCACATATCCAGTTTGAGGGTGAGTGTCTTCGGATTGCTGTGCATAGGAGAAACTCCAATTTCCTTGTCTTAGGTTGTATAGGATGCGTTTGAAATACCGATTGGTGCTATGCGGTCCAGTGGCGTTTGGGTGTGTTACAAGGTACTTCATCAGGGTCTTCGGGTTGGAGGGGGACCTCAGATGTAGTACCCTTGCAAAATTGGTTTGGGCTGCTTTAGCCCAGTGGAGGGATGGTGGGTTGGGTGACGTCGTGGAGGCTATCCATGAGCCTAGGATTTGCGTTGCTCTTTCCATGAAGTTGAGCAGCCCCATCCCGCCTTTCTTCCATGGGCCGTACATGGTCTCTAGCCTGACAGGTGCACGGTAGCCAGACCATAGCCAGTTCTGCAGGAGCTTGTAGACTGCGTTGGTGAAGTTAACAGAGAAGGGGATCGCATGGGCAGCAAATCATAGCTTTGATAGGATCAGGGAGTCGGCTAATACAACTCTTCCAGTTAGGCTGGCTTTAATCCTTCACATACATGTCATTCTTTTTGTGATGTCCAAAATGTTGGTTTCTATGGTGTCAAGAGCATATCCACCGGCTTCTAGCCATATGCCCAGATGACGGACTGGGTCAGTGGCAGGGTGGGGTGCAAAGGGTAAGCACAGTGGTTTTATTGGTTTGGGTCTTTGTTGTATGGTTGGGTGTGTGTTTGTTGGTTTCTGTGGTGGTGGGGAGGTGGGGCCCAGTTTGAGCTGAATTTGCCCATTACAATTACCTCTGTTTTCTGTTTGCTCAGCATGACGTTACACACTGACTCATATTGGTGAATGATGCGCTCAATCTTCCTGGCATCCCTATTGCCTGAGACTCCAATGACGCAGTCGTCAGCGAAAGTGAGCATTTTGGTTGGTGGTTGTCCCTCCAACCTGATTCCGGTGAGCTTTGAGATTGCAATGCGGAGAGGGGGGTCAAGGGTGAAGTTGTATAGTAGGGGGCTAAATGGGTCACCTTGTTTAAGGCCCCTTTGGGGGGTGATGGTGTCAGTTAGGAAACCTGGGCCTCTGATTGCAAACTTGGCTGAGCGCGTTAGGAGGAGCGCCCAGTTTATAAAGCGGGGTGTTAGGTTGAAGGCCTTCAGACATTGTTCTAGGTATCCCCAGTGTACTCGGTCATATGCTTTCTTTTGGTCCAGGAAAGCAAGGGCGACTGTGGGGTTAGCTTGGCAGATATTGGCAATTGTGTGGATGTTATCCCAAATTGAGCGGTTTGGGATGAATCCAAATTGATGGTGTGAGAGGGTTGTCTGGGAAATGCAACCCAGACGTTTGACTAAAATTTTTGTTAGTATTTTAGTATCGGTATTGGTGAGAGCAATTGGGCGCCAGTTGTTAAGATCTGCCTGGTCTCCTTTTTGAAAAGTGTGACCACATATGCGTCTTGGACACCAGGTGAAGGGATGTGTCTTCCAGGCACTTATTCATAGTTGTTAGTAGTATTGGTGCAATATGTTTAAAATATTTTTGAAAAATTCATATGGGAGGCCATCAGGCCCAGGGCACCTGTTGCATGGGGCTGATCTTATTACCTCCCATAGTTCATCTTTGGTTATGGGTGCTGCTAGGTCTGGTTGGCCAGCTATAGTGTCAATATTGGCAGATGATAGGAATTTTTCAATTTTGTTGGGTGATGCGAAATCTGCCATGTACAGGTCAGTGTAAAATCGGTGTAATTCAGCTGATATTTCCGATGTTGTGTATGCCATTGTGTCATCCGCTTGGTGGACCTGTGTGCAGGTCGCCGATTTTGAAATTGGTTTAAAGTGGCAGAAAAAATGGGCTGTGTGAGTTTCTCAGATAAAATGTATTTTGATTTATAGCATATTTCGGTGTAATGCTGGTGTTTTCTAAATAGGGACCAGGCAGATCTTAACAACTGGCGCCCAATTGCTCTCACCAATACCGATACTAAAATACCAAAATTTTTAGTCAAACGTCTGGGTTGCATTTCCCAGACATCTCACACCATCAATTTGGATTCATCCCAAACCGCTCAATTTGGGATAACATCCACACAATTGCCAATATCTGCCAAGCTAACCCAGTCGCCCTTGCTTTCCTGGACCAAAAGAAAGCATATGACCAAGTACACTGGGGATACCTAGAACAATGTCACAGAGGCCTTCAATCTAACACCCCGCTTTTATAAACTGGGCGCTCCTCCTTGTAACAGCCAAGTTTAATCAGAGGCCCAGGTTTCCTAACTGACACCATCACCCCCAAAGGGGGCCTTTTAAACAAAAGGTGACCCATTTAGCCCCCTACTATACAACTTCACCCCTTGACCCCCCTCTCCGCATTGCAATCTCAAGCTCACCGGAATCAGGTTGGAGGGACAACCCCACCAAAATCTCCTGGGACTGCGTCATTGGAGTCTCAGGCAATAGGGATGCCAGGAAGATTGAGCGCATCATTCACCAATAAGATCAGTGGTTTGCCCCTTTACAAACGAAAACAAGGGTTTTTAATGGGCAAATTCGCAAAGGGGCCCCCCCACCAACCCCCCAAAAAAACAGCAACCACCCAAAAAAGCCCAAACCAATAAAACCACTGTGCTTACCCTTTGCACCCCACCCCGCCCGCCCAGTCCGCATTCTTTGGGCATATGGCCCCAGAAACCAACATTTGGAAAAATCACAAAAGAATGCATGTATGGAAGGAATAAAGCAGCCTAACCGGGAAGATTGTATTAGCCAAATCCTGATCCCATCAAAACTATGGTTTTCCCCTGGATCCCTTTTTCCGAACTTCACCACCCGGGACAAGCTCCTGCAGAATGGCATGGTCGGCCTCACCCTTAGGCTGGGGACCATGTAGGGCCCCCAAAAAAAGGGGGATGGGGCTGCTCAACTTCA